>VWYK01012736.1:8141-20194 GCA_013399775.1 Semnornis frantzii
AAAATTTAAAAAAAAAAAAAAAAAAAAAAAAAGAGTTCCAGATTAGTTTTTCTTATGCGAACATGAGTGCAATTAATAAAGATTAAATGATACATCATCTTCTCAGGGAAGAACTTTATAAACAGACCTTTAGGCAGTAAGCACAATTCATTTGGTTAGAGTAAGTTGTTTTCAGCAATAAAAAATTAGTTTTCTAAACCAAGCCTATAATAGCACCATTGTTCAAAGGCAAAAATCTGCTACATACTTTAATTAATTTGATAGAAACCTGAAACATTAATTACAATGCTGCTTTTGTATCTATACACATACTTTATTACTAAAAGAGTGATTCAGAAACAACTATAATGTGCAACCCAAGCATTTTCACAGATGGAATCACCAGATGAAGAAAACAGCATTCCTATAAAAATATTAATTCTTGCAAGAAAAGGCTTCTATGTATTCTATTAACAACTGCTTGTTAATTTCATACATGAAGCATCAGAGCTGTGGTAGCAATGGGGGGTACTGGTGTCAGGAAGATCCGAGTATGACATTGGTGGTCATCTGCCAGGTGTGGAGGGATCAAAGCAGAGCACCCAATGGCAGCTGGAGGAAGAGCAAGATGGCTCAGAAAAGAGGGAAAGAAGGGAGTTCCAGCATTTTTCAAGTATCAATAATCAAAAGAAAGAACAAGAGAGAGAGACACTGAAGGAAATTCATTTTTAAAAGTGAAACTGTAGAATCTGCTAACTTCCCTTGCGCTTAAAACCTGTCAGATTAAAGACGATATGCAAATGAGGGTGCCACTGTAGAAAATACTTTGAAGTGCACTTTTATGCAAATCCTCTAGTCCACATATTTTTTGCTCAAAGGGATGCCGATAAATTTCTACAGGACCATAAAGTCTGTTCTTACTCTTAACTATTCCACAGAAAGCTTCTTGCAAAACGCAGCCAAGCACTTAGTCTTTGCATAAACGCAAAACAAAATAGCTTTACAAAATTCTATCAAATCTTAACAACCCAGCACCTTTTTTACTCACATTTTACCCACTAAAGTGCCTCCCCAAATCACCATGTCAAGCTGCTACTCCAAAGAGCACATGAACACAAGGCAAAAAAAAGGCTGCACTGCAACAGGTATGTTCCCCTCCAAAGCCAGCTCCTTCCAGCCAAAGACTGGATGCTTAAATGCTTGCCCACTGACAATTTTAAGAATTCAATACTGACACTTAGAACACCAGCTACAGGAAAACATTAATGAGTTTCAGGAATTACATTTGCCAGCTTTTATTTCTATATATTAATACACTGAGATTTTTTCTGAGTCTTTGGGCACTTGCATAGTAACCTTAGAAGCACATTTGAGCAAGGTGTTGAACCTGGATTTGCCTTTCAATATAAACCACAACTTGGCTACAACACAGGAACCTGGCATCTCCTCTTCCCTTTCCCTTCCCTATACCAGTGGGCCCTGCCCTGTCTTCAACTGACTGCAGAACTTATACCCCATTTTGAAAAATTGAGACATGAAAGGAGACATTTAAAAGGAAAAATGTCAAAAGTCACACATTCCAAATTCTCTCATACCAAATAAAGTGAAAACTAAATGACAACAGCGTCAAACACACACACCCTGAATACTGCCATTTAAGAAGAAAAACAAAAAGTAACATTTTAGTAGCCTGCATCAGTTACAGCCACAGTAGCCATCACATGTCGGTCTTTGTGGTTGCACATTCGCAAATCAAAAATGGGATGTTTAGATCAGTGACTCTCCAGTCAGATTCAGAAACAAAATTCCAAAGTCCAACTCCTCGTAGGCAAGATGAAAATGTCTTCCTTCCAGGAGGAAGGTTTTCCTAAGGAAATTGCTTTTAACTGTAGCTGGACATAAGCTGGGCAAGCTTAAATGAGGTAGGCTTTCAATTAAGCTGAAAAATATATCATAGTTTAAAGTAATTTCTGTAGGACCTACGCTTGAAAAACACCCCAAAGGACAAGTAACCCTAATTACTCTTGGCCTTATCAAGTACCTCAGAATGAAGTGGCTCTTTTCCCACACATGTAACAATGTAACATACTAACTGGTTGCAGGATACCAGCGCTTCCACCACACTTGTGGAAATTGTGTATAGTTTCTAATACATAAGAAAACAAAGAGCCAACCCAAAACTGTAAGAGTCAGTCTGTAAACAAAAAAAACCACCACACCGCATTCTTCTGAGCTGTACACAAACAGAGCTCCTCACATTTGAAGTCAGTGGGTCTAGCTCAGTTGGCTATTCACAGCATTACAAGGTCACAGCAACTCCACAACTTCTACATGCAGATCATCACTACCCCACCAAAGCCTGAACAGTTCACAGCTTGTATTGAAATGTGTGAATCTGACATGCAGACATGGCACTGTAAAGCCATGCAATAGATGAACTGATTGCTAAGATTACCAGAGAATTATTTTCAAGTAATTCTGCTTTCAGCTTCTGTGATAACAGGTCCTCAAAGTACTCAGAAAATCAAGGATGCAGCAGCAGTGCACAAATATTGAACTCCAACTACTAATCACATGCAAGCCTCAGCCCACCACACTGTAGAGAATCAGGCTTTGTCTGACAGCACTACAGGTTCTGGACATGACAGTTCCTCAGATCTTTCCAAATTCCCTGTCTGTAACATGCTCAAAGTAGGAAATAAGTACTTTATCCCTTCTGCGAGCAAGTAGATGATTAAAATTTCCAGCCACAATTTACCATCTCTTTCAGAGCTGCAGGTCAATCCCTTTTTGCACAAGAATCTGTTACCACCAAAGGACAGAGCAGTAAGCCATTTCAGCTAACTAGACAGAAAGAAAGGGTCCTTTTGGCCACAACGCTATTAGTCATGCTTCAGGATAAAACCTTAATCAGGGTGAGAGCTCATTGCACAGACAGTGCACAGTAAAAATTGATACGTTCAGCCTTCATTTGGTCTCATCACAAGATCAACAGCAGTTTCTTTACCTAAGTTTTTGTAATGTGTTTGTAAAGTGTAGTGACAAATGTTTGTCTTTTGAAGTGACGGGGTTATTTTTAATTTTCCTGCCTTTAACTTGTAATTGTGAGCAAAAAACAGCTCATGAAAATTAGGACCTAAGGTAAGCACCATATATACCTTAAGTCATTGTTAATGTTTAAGAAAGGTTTACAAAACAAAATAGTTTTTGTTCTGCTGTCACTAGGTCTCTTGCTCAAAGTTGAAACAAAGCAGACTGTGCAGTAGTCTAATGAACTGAACACTAACTGAAAACATTAAGGTTATTTACCTTTGCAACCAAATACAAGTTTTACATCCCACCCTGTGAGGACAAAAAAAAATCTAACTCACTATATCACCTACAATGACATTTTCCTCTATAAATGGTGCAAGACTGATTTTGAGAAAGATCTAGAAAAGTTCAAGCATGCTATTACCAAGCAATACATATTAAGCAAGCTAGGAAGAAGTAAATCTCTTGCACAGTCAAGCATGCTGGAGATGGCCTGCCACTCAGGTCTCCCATGTCAGTCTGACCAGAGTCAGGGAAAAACATGTTACCTCACTGGACAGAACATTCTGTTTGCTTTGTGGAACACACAGAGTCTGCACATAGAAAAATATAAAAGATATCTTAGAATCTTATGGATGTCTGAGTTACAGATTACTTATTCTCATCAAAAATACATATTTGGTATCAGTTTTGACATTAAACCAAGGTTAATGTCATGGTTGACCCTGTAACGTAAACTAACTGACTGCCAGAATAATATTTAAGATATTTTTGACAGATATTTTTCAAAAGCAATACAGAAGAAATTTTACATTACAGTTTACATGCCTAAAACATAAAAGAGAGTTTTAAAAGTGAACTATTTAACCAAAAAATTAATGCTTCTGTGAATTTTTTCAAAGTAAAAGTTAGTCCACAGCTCTCTTGCTTCAAGAGAAAAAAAAAAAAAAAAAATTACAGTAGAACTCACTTTTGACCAGAAAAGGGGCAATGATTATCTATTTGCATCACTTATTGCCTAAACAGTGCAGCAACATTCCTTCCAGTTTCCACTGGTGAGAACCACATCCTGGTCATGGCCCAACTGCTTAATATTTGAGGGCAGGACTTCCCTGTAAATTATGCCTCTTGCCTTAAATACCAATCACCACAAGCAAGAAATTGTGATGATTCAATGACAGCAATACTGAAATACAGGACAAACTGCAGTAATGGAATATGTCACATTACCATGGAACACACAATAAGTGCCCTTGCATTTATAATTTGCATATATAGATAGCTGAAGAAATTTTCTACAATGAGGGTGGTCAAACACTGACATACATTGCCCAGATAAGTGGCAGAAGCCCAATTCCTGGAAACATTAAAGATCAGGTTGGACAAGGTTCTGAGCAACCCAATCTAGGTGAAGACGTCAAACTGGATGACCTTTACAGGTCCTTTCCAACTCAAATCATTCTATGGTATGTATTTAGCACATCAGTAGACAAATGTCATTTTCCAACATCCTCCACTAATATTGTCTATATCCAAATGTTTTAAACTAACTGTTCCAAACAGGGCAAACATCCCAAGAAGCTAAGGGTATATACAATGTATCATATGAAAAACGCAAAAGTAGGAAAAAAAGTTTTGTCATTTTCTGTGCTTCCTTCCCTCTATCCCTGCCTCCCACTCTGCTCACTAAGTGTTCCTCCCTTTTCACAGACACATGGAAGTGGAACAGTTTTTTTGAGCCATGCTGGGCAAAAGCCCCAGGCTGTTGTTGAGTTTGGACACAGTACACACAACCAGGACCAGCCTGTGGGACGGGGCTGTCTCCCTGTCCGAGCACACCTCCTCCTTTCCCACAAGACTATTGCGAGCAAAGCCAAAGCTCGAGTTGGCAACATAGTAACTTCAGGCATCACAGCCTGGCCTGCATTTCATTTTCTCTACCCAGAGGCCTTGCATTCCCCAGCTGCAGGGAGAAAAGGAAGGTAAATCCAAAAAAAAAAAAAAAAAAAAATCTTTACAGGTGCACGGATTGAGGGCAGTGATAAGCTTAAAAGCTGTAAAAACTATTGCCTTAGATACTGAGTATATGTTTATATACTTCTGATTTGCAGCAGGAGGGAGACTATCACTCTTGAAATGGGATGGGCCACTCCTGACAGGGACTTTCCAGCAGCAGCCAAAGCACCATTGTCTGTATCACTGAACATCATTCACCATCCAGCATTCACCCTGTATAGTGACACAAGCTCCACCAATGTCTTCTGAACACAGGAACCAAGAGCTTTTTGTCTGCCCTGGTGAACATTAATCAGCACACAACTGTTCTCAGGCAGGAGACCTTCAGGAAAATACGCACTAGAAAACCCAAATCAAGAGGACTTCCTGTCCAAGCCTCAGCCTGCTTCCTTCCCTCTATCAGCCTGGACCTACCTCCCTGGGTCTTTGTGAGCTCTGCAAAGCCAACTCCAATGACGAGGTTGCTGCAAACAAGGATGGCTACAGGGAAGGGTTTTATTCTAGATTATTTATGACACTTCAATTAATGCAAATACTGTTCTATAATATATTCACCCCAGCTCTATGATTCCACTATGAAATGAGGCTAGGGATTGTGTAGTGATATTCCATTTGTGAGGGAAAGGGAATAAACATAACAAAAACATATTTTCAAATTCTTTATCCTGCTTTCATTAACCCATTACAATAAATACTGTCTATTTGAAATTCAAACCTCTCATGTTTTGCTTACTGGATGTGGTAGGAAGGGATAGAAGTAGAGCAGCAATGACAACCGAGACCTAGCCCGGCTATTTTTGACTCCTCAGACAGCTACAGTACCACAACTGAAACACATCACAGAATCATAGAATGGTCTGGGTTGGAAGGGATCTCCAAAGGTCAGCTAGTGCAACCCCCTCTGAAGTAAGCAGGGGCATCCTCAGCTAGACCAGGTTTCTCGACTACAAAAACTTTGATTATATCACACAACATTTCATAATTTACATACCAATCTGCTACAAATTAAATTGAAACAACTATAAACATTCTCAGTTACACAAAGCTCTACAACAGTAACAATAACATTAATTAGCCATACCCTACACATAGAGTTTGCTTTATGTCTAAATAAGTTGTAGATTTCAAATAATTAAAATATCTAAATATATTTGTATATCTATTTTAACCTACTTTGATTCAATGTTCATTTTTATCTTGGTTGTTCATGATACATTAAACCAGAATAAAGATGAAGGAGTACTGATCAATAAGCACAAATCTTTTTGCCTTGGCTTTCCATCTTATACCAAATCCATTTTAATATCATTGGAGGGGGGGCAATAAACTCATCAGTCACCTGATGGAGTAATTCAAAAGTTAACCAAACAGGGCTAATGGGTGAGAATTGAATTGAAAACACCTTGACAAAGAAAGCAATTTCTTTTCTTCGCACTCCTCAGAAGCTGTGGGTGATCACTGTAATCGAACCATCAACAGTGAGGGGCCATCTGTCCCAGGGGCCTTCCACGTGAGCAAGAATCAACAATAAAAAAATTTTAGAGGCTGGCCCACATGCATTCAGCTCCATTTTTTTCATGGCAGGCAGCATGCAGCTGAAAATCAATGTTTTGACGTCTG
Organism: Semnornis frantzii; assembly: GCA_013399775.1. NCBI lineage: Eukaryota > Metazoa > Chordata > Aves > Piciformes > Ramphastidae > Semnornis > Semnornis frantzii. Next base: position 14,790 of record VWYK01012736.1, read on the forward strand.
TGACATACCAATCCATGAAAGTCAATACTAAACTTTTGATAAGAACCAAACACAAAAAGCAGGTTAAGAGCTTGCTTTCAGCAAGATCAGTGTTACTCCAACTGTTAATAAACCTCTAATCAGCCAAGACCTTCACTGTCATGAATCACTCACATTTTAGTATCCAACAGCCATATTCAGGGAAAAAAATGCACAGAAAACAACCATTTATACTAGCATTTAAGTTATCTGCTCCCTCTAGTATTAGTCTGTGCTAATGAAGATATTCCTGTCACTTACCAAATCATCTACACAGAATCTCTAAATATTGTTGGGTTTTTTTTCCACAGAAAACAAATAAAACATTAAGAAAAGGTCTCCCAGAATTTTCCAGGCCAGTGAACATACATAACGCATCCCAAGAGCAAGGGGATCATGCTGACCCAACATAGGCACTGTGGCTTTGGCATTCAACATCCTGGGGAACAGAGACCCCTCTGATCCCCATCAAGAACTTCCCAGGAGAGAAGCATGGGCTCCACAGCACATCACTCCCAGGGATGCTTCTGAACTGGGCACTTTCTCCTCACTAAGCCTTTCAAAGGAGAAAAACACATGGCAGAAAGCTAATGCAATTTATTTCTTTGGTGTTTTTTTATTGGAAAACACATTGATCTTTTACTAAAACAAACTCTGATGCAGCTGCACCTCTCTGCACCTTACTCTCCAACTGCTTCAAAACTCTGGTGAGTCACAAACTACTAATTGAGGGCACCAAGAAAAAAAAAATACTGTTTAGTTCTTATTATTTGTCCCTTTGCTTCAGCAAAGCCAGCAGCAGCACAACACACAAAGAACTAGAAGACATACACTCCGATATTCAATCCTGCCAGTTACCTGCTGCATGACTTCGGGCATGCAATTTCAGGTTCCCAAATCACAGAATGTCAGGGGCTGGAAGGGGCCTTGAAAGACCATCTAGTCCAACCCCATTGACATAGCAGGATCACCTATAGCAGATCANTTATTATTTGTCCCTTTGCTTCAGCAAAGCCAGCAGCAGCACAACACACAAAGAACTAGAAGACATACACTCCGATATTCAATCCTGCCAGTTACCTGCTGCATGACTTCGGGCATGCAATTTCAGGTTCCCAAATCACAGAATGTCAGGGGCTGGAAGGGGCCTTGAAAGACCATCTAGTCCAACCCCATTGACATAGCAGGATCACCTATAGCAGATCACACAGGAAGGCATCCAGGCAGGTCTTGAATATCTCCAGAGAAGGAGACTTCACAGACCCCCTGTGCAGCCTGTTCTAGTGTTCCATCAACCTCACAGGGGAAAAAAACAAAAGTCCTCCTCACATTTACATGAAAATTCCTATGCTTCGACTTCAATGATGAGGTTGCCCCTTAGTCTCCTTTTCTCCAAGCTTCAGAGCCCCAGCTCCCTCAGTTTCTCCTCACAAGAGATATGTTCCATTCCCTTAATCATCTTTGTGGCTCTGTGTTGGACTCTTTTGAGTAGTTCCCTGAAGTCTGTCTTGAACTGGGGGGCCCAGAACTGGAAGCAGTACTCCAGATGCAGCCTTGCCAGGGCAGAGGGGCAGGAAAACCTCTCTCGACCTACTAACCACAGTCCTTCTAATACACCCCAGAATGGCATTGTCCCTCCTGGCCACAAGAGCACACTGCTGGCTCATGGTCAACTTCCCATCAACTAGGACTCCCAGACTTTTTCCCCTTCACTGCCTTTCAGCAGGTCAGTCCCCAACCTATATCGAGACTTGGGATTGTTCTTTCCCAGATGCAAGGCTCTACACTTGCCCTTGTTGAATTTCATTAAATTTCCTCCTGCCCAACCCTCCAGCACGTCCAAATCTTGCTGAATGGCAGCACAGCCTTCTGGTGTGTCAGCCACTCAGCCCAGATTTAGTAATTTTAAAGCACAGGACACACATATACACAGGACAAGTAACACCATGTCTGTGTTCAGGTCAAAACTGCCAGGTATGCACCACAGTGGGTCAGCAAAACAGAAGGGCAAACAGCATCTCAGGACACATCAAGGGGCTGTAACCTGTGTGGTACTGTGCCTTGCTGCTCTGGAGGCAAGAGTTCTAGGTTCCAGTCTCCCTCCAAGTTACTCATTCCAAAGCATACTCAATAAAGACAAAATTCTCTCAAGACATTTCTAGCTAGCATGCACTTCAGCAATGAAACCGAAGAGTTACTGAAAAGAAACATTTCTGGACCGATTTTCAAAGTGCCACTTAGAACAAACTAGGAGGCTGACATAGATATATTATTTCAATTTACATCCCATTACACAGTAACTGTAATGTGGTTAGAGTGCAAAACTGTTTTATCTTGTGAAACCTCAGTGTCTGCTGCCTGTTTCATCCAGTGGCATCTCTAATAAATCCTGCACAGATTAGTGAAAACTAAAGTAGCAGTGTGGTAATAGCAGACAATATATTTCACTCTCACAGAAAAAGGTGAAGTTCAAGACAACACACAGCACTCACATGGCCACGTGGGGTCAGAACTCAACACCTCCTTTGCAAATTGAGCCTCTCCAGAAGGCAAGGTCAGAAGCTGCCTTCTCCCACTGCAGCAGTCTTCACTCAAACTAACTGTCCTAAAAGTACAGGAACAGTTACTTTAGTGAGGCCACTCTGCAAGGCACAGAGCTACGCTGCTGGGTGTGAGCCTAACCCAGGTCCAGCTGCAAGCCTAACCCAAATCTGGCTGCCCTGATTACTGGAAAGTGAGGGTACATCAGCCAGGCTGCAGGCTCTGACTGATCAATCACCTAGGCATAGAGGCAAAAAAAGCAGCCCTGAGAGTGGTTACTGCCACTCAGAGAAGAAAGAAAACAGACCTATGCACATTCAAAAGAGCAATGTAGTGTTTGGGGATGGGTAGATAAGGACTACAGGAAGGGAGTATTACAGAAAGATAGGCCATCCCCATGTTTGAACTGAGTATTTCTGCCTCGTGAGTAATAAAGTCTTAATTTTACTTTCCAAAACACATTAAAGCAGGAAGTGAGATGAGGACATGGAAGCCATAAGCAATGCATCTGTAGGTACCAGACAAATAGTAGTCAAAAATATTACAGGGGGAGAAACAGATATTAAGGTGAAAGAACAAGGAATTATTAATAAATCAACACCATAAATTAAGGTTATGCTTTATCTAAAAGTACTGATATTTCAGAATTCACCTACAAACCTCCACAATAACAGCCATCAACACACAATGCACAAGGAGCTGAGACACACAACACTGCAGGTAGCAGTATCTATTATACTACATTAATCTGGAAGAAATTTCTCATCAAAAGACCTCCTCTCAACCACTGCCTTTCTCTTACTGCACAGTTTTTATGTTCAGTGTTTGCACAAAAGGGTTCAGTGGTCAGACTCCATGATCTTAGAGGTCTTTTTCCAACCAAAATGATTCTATGATTAGATGCTATCATGTCTTCCATATGTTGGATGAGCTGTATGATTCTAGCATCCATTTTCTAGCTACTTCAACTTCTTCACTGACGCAGACCATTACACGAGCCTCAGGTTATCTATAAACTCCCACATCACTGATCACTACAAGTCATTTCACACCCATGCTCTGTCCTCCCACATGTTCTTTGTCTTCATCAGTAAGACACTTCTGCTGCCATGGCTGCACATTCACCACAGGAAGGCTTAACTCTGTATGGTTTGATAGCAATTTAATAACTACCTGGAGCTTTCACCTCTATTCTTTGTTTCTGAAAATAGAAGAAAATTCACCTCTAGGAGAAAGAGTTGATGTCTATGAATACATGTGAAACCTAGACCAGCAACAGTGTACAGCTGAAGTCAAGGTACAGGCTAGTAATTTCTGATTTAAACACAAAGTCATGACTAGATGGTCTCCAAGAAAACAACGCCATTGTCTCCTTGGTCATTTATCAAGAAAATGAAGAGAGCTAAGAATACAGAGAATTAATCACAGACAACAACCAATGTTTATAAGGCATAAAATAGAATTTACAGGAAGTATTGAGATGCTTTCAGACAAGCAAATTCTTGTCCTAAAATACTCTATGCTGCAGCAGAAACCAATTACTAGCCATGCATGCACACTTCTAATCAAGAACAGTTCAATATGCAGCTAAATAAGAGGATTGCTTTGCTTTAAGATATCTGATTCAATTTTTATTATCCAAATCTATCCATAATCAATCATACTGATAATTCATTATCAATGGGACACGTGGTATTTGTAAATTATATCTACAAAAAATTAGGTATCTCCTTACAGCACTTATTAATCATTTTGGAAATTAGCAAGAAAACACAGAGTATGAAAACACTTGTGCACCTTTAAAGTAGAAAGGTATCCTCTCACTCAAGCAAGGTTCAGATAACTCCTATCTCATCTTCGGCCCTCCGATTTTGTTTGAGAACATGAGAAAAATCACTTTATCTCATCAAATTTGAAAAGCCTAAAAGAGATCACAATTCATACAGCAAGCTGCTCACTGAATAAGTTACAAAACTAACCCATTAGCAGCAAGGCAAATAAAGCATAATGGGGTTTTCATTTTACCTTCACTTAATAGATATAGGAATCATCTACACAGGTTTGTCCAGCCACAGCCACAATCTTAAGTCTTTCCTTTAAAATTTATTTATTAATCTGCATATTTCAGGAGGTCTTCACTAAAAGACTGTATTTTGAAATCAGTGAACCCAAGAGAGTTGCTGAAGAATGTAAAGAGAATTCTTTTGAAGATGCATCACATCATGGAAGCACACTTAGTGCCACCTACCCCTAATATACTTAAAAAGAAGAAAGACAAATGTCTACTAAACTGAAAAACAAAGGATTAAGCTCAGCCAAAGTTCAGAGAATGCACAAAGTTTAGGGTTGTGCTGTTTCCAATCACCAACAAAACCAAGCATGTATCAAAACATATTTTCCCACGTGGTGAGAAGCCCTGTTACTGCCTGAGCAATGCTGCCCATTACCAATCATTTCTCTTAATGCACAGGGCCTAAAGCTGTCCATGCCATAAGCAAATGTTTCAAGATGTGACGTGAAGAGGGTCCACAACAAAGCCTAGTTTTAATCCCTTTGTATGTATAAGGTAAATTCCTTTTCCTGCTACATAAAATACACCTATGTCCAGTGAAGTATAAAACTTCCAGAGGTGCCCAAGCAAGACATCTAACATCTTTGCTTTTTTGCACTCTGGGAGAGTCCAGGAGGGAGAAGAGCAGGGCTTCTCATGGGCTGGACGTAGTGTGGCACAAGGAACAATTTTACGCTGGGCAGAGAGCTGAACTTTAATGCACCAAGTCACTGCTGGTATCTTCCGCTAGTCTGAGTCAAGAGTAGCGCAACCAATTAGTCCAAATGGGTGGACC
>VWYK01012737.1:0-14821 GCA_013399775.1 Semnornis frantzii
GGAACTCTCAAACCATCACATAGATCCAAGCTGTCAGGAAGTAAATGTAAACAAAATGCTGTACCTAAGGAGATGACATCCTCAGCTGTCAGCCTGCAGTTGCTAAGTCGAAGCACTTTTACCAGCTTCACGTGATGAAGATGAGCAGTGAGAGCTTTCAAAGACCCACCAACAGAAGCATTCCAAGACAGGCTGATCTCTTCCAGCTCTTGGAGAAATGGCAGTACAGAAGCTGTAAAAAAAAAACCAACCCACAAAACAAAAGTGTACTGTGTTTGTACATTATCTACTCACTCTGGAGTTCAGTACATCTTAATGCAGAGATGCCTCCTACAGTCAACACAGCATTACAAAGCCATGACAATTTGCACCTCAGTTTTCTGTAGTCCAAGTGTAAAGACATTCACCTGCTTCACACACTTGCATGATTTTTATATTTAAATATCTTGCATAATTTATATCCTTTATTAATTAACATTTCTCATGGAGCTAGGACCATCAGATGAAACATTAAAGCCAGGCCTTTATAAAAGCAAGAGAAGGGAAAAGAGGAGAGTGAATAATTGAACAGGCAAAGAAGAATTAATCTATTAATAAAATGTGTATTTACCCAGCTCTGTTACATCTGCTGCACTTAGTGCACAGTTACTTAGATCCAGATTCTTGCTGTTGGGGTTCTTTCCCAGTTTCTGCATGAATTGGGTAAATCTCTGCTCACCAGATGGTGACTCTGCTTCAGAAATAAGATGTGAGAGTCCATCTGAGTAAGAAAGAAAGAGGGTCCTGATTACCTCTGCTACTAACACAATGTGTAAAACTTGGCTGTGGCTCTAGGGTGAGCATTTTAGGAAACTAACTAAATCTGTCAGTAAACCAGGCTCTATTTTTGACCATTGTGGACCAGTAACCTGAGTGAGAAGATCACTATAGATCAGATCACTGCAAAGCTCCTGATACAGAGTGAGAAAAAGTATTTCCTGTGGAAAATGTCCATGCTACCTTACACCAGTGACTTTGGGTGTTTGCACCACCAGTTCATGAAATTCAGGCAAAGCTCTGAACTTGCAGCTGTTGTGGATCAACAGGTGGCATAACCACCTCTGCCTGCCTGCAGAGTAGCCACGCTGCTGAATACAGAGAGATCTTAATCAGTTAGCACTGAGTGGCCCTGCAACTGTGTGGTGAATCTGCTGCATCCTTCATGCAGCTTGGATTCATTCTCATACATTGTATGTGTAAGCCAGTTCCTGTGTTTCTTGGCTTTGTAAAGCAGCCCTATCTTATCTTCTTCTTCCAGCAGTTTGTACAGCAAGGAAAATTGTATTTACAGTCATTGATTAACCATTTAACAGATCAGTAATTTCATCTAATGTGTGTAGCCAGAAAAAAAGCAGCCAGAAATTACACAAAACAGCATTCCCAGTCTCTGTAGCTGTCCTCTCACTGTTTCCCCAAAACTACTCAAAACTCTTAGGACAAGGATGGGGATCTAAGCCTCATTAACCAGCTCCCTTTTAAAATTAGCCTCATATTCTCTAGTGTGGATGCAAAGAGTGTGTGTGTAAAATAACATACATGATGAATTTCCATTCCCTTCCACTCCTCCTCACTAGTGTCCAGTGGTCAAAAACATCTGCTCTTGTTGTCTGTCTTTAGCAGCAGGATGGACAGAGATCTATCTTAAATACAAGCCAGGCTACTGCTCAGAGCTTGGCTTTGAAACCAAGCAAGCTCTGCAACTAATGAGCTGACTCCAGCACTGACCTCTCACATTGCAGATAGAGAGAGAAGTAACCCAAGAGCTTTATCCTGCTCAGCAACATGGACCTCACTCCTTGCTTGGTATCTACCAAATTACAGGGCACATGCTTGACAGTGGTCCAGTCAGAAGCAAATCCTGCCTAAGGGATAACTGTAGGCAGCAAAATGCAGGACTCTGTCCAGCAAGAGAAGCAGCTGATTTTCTATGAATTAAATATGTACACATGCACACCTGCATTACCTTCTACAGAGAGCTCTTCCTTCTCATTCTGATCATCAGTTCCAGAGTTGTTTATTTCTGTTCCTTTGAGTTCACTTCTGTCCTTGCCCTCGGATTTCCCAACATCAAAGCCCCTGAAGAATTTTCTGATGGCTGAAGGTTGCTCCTCTCTTTTTCCAGAAGAGGAATTCTTCCCTTGGAACTGTTTCATAACAAAGCCAAATGGAGAACTCTTCAGGATGTCCTCTTCATTCTTCTCCCTGCAGCTCTGAATGTTATCTGTCAGGGGATCAGCAGACATAGAAAGAATTAGTTGTGGTAACATTTAGTTTTGCTTACCTTCTTTCATAAGGGAGATGCACTGAGAATTTCCAACCATTCCCTCCTTGCTAACACCAGAAAAGCAGTGCCTAGTAGCCCACACTCTGAATTAATCTTCCCTCCTTCAAAAGGAATGGGAAATGCTCTCTATTAGCACAGCACTCAGTGGTCCCAGTTGTCTGTGGTACAAGTGTCACTCTCTGCTGCCTCATTACTGCAGACTGCCCCTAAGGTCACCCCACCCAGCACCGAGGGCTGACCTGCTGCTTCCACTGTCATTTAATCCCCAGGCTCAGTTCACAGGCTTGTGACCACGTTTAAGTGACAAGGCTGATATATCCCTGTTTTGAGGGCATGTTAGTTAGACACCAATATGATTCTTCATGCCAGAGGCCAGTCCACCACTCAGGTAGGTGAGAGGAGCAAGTGTGCAACGGGAAGCAGAAGAACATCCTTGCCTGAACAATGCCACAGGCTCCCAAGCTGAGGGTGGAACATGCAAACAGAACCTTAGAGCAAAGCTGAAGTGATAGTGCAGAAACCAGCCAGGCATCCTAGCTGTGAACACTGGGAGTGTGCCACTGCTGGGAGAAAACAAATTCCCCAGGCACCTTGTTGGAACAGTTTAGTACTTTTGTGACCTCAGTTTCAGTGACCAACTCACAGGGAAATTAAAGTCTGTAATTTACACACATTCTTTCCTTATTTCTGTTTCTACCACACAAGCTGTAACATCACCTGGTGATTCTGAGGCTGCTCTGTTTTTTCTCTAAACACAAGTTGAATGTTCTCTCTTTAGTTTTAGTTCCAGCATTTGCCCACAGACATTTTTAACAGAGCAGTCATAAAAACTAAGCAGGTATTCATTGACTTCTGCTTTGTAAGGACTATGTGGAAGAGACAATGGATCAAATCCTCCTGTTGGAAGAGACAATGGATCAAATCCTGCTGTTGGAAGAGACAATGTAACAAATCCTGCTGTTGGAAGAGACAATGGATCAAATCCTGCTGTTGGAAGAGACAATGTAACAAATCCTGCTGTTGGAAGAGACAATGGATCAAATCCTGCTGTTGGAAGAGACAATGGATCAAATCCTGCTGTTGGAAGAGACAATGGATCAAATCCTCCTGTTGGAACAGACATGTATCAAATCCTCCTGTTGGAACAGACATGTATCAAATCCTACTGTTGGAACAGACAATGTATCAAATCCTACTGTTGGAACAGACATGTATCAAATCCTACTGTTGGAACAGACATGTATCAAATCATAATGTTGGAAGAGACAATGTATCAAATCCTACTGTTGGAAGAGACAATGGATCAAATCCTGCTGTTGGAAGAGACAATGGATCAAATCCTGCTGTTGGAAGAGACATGTATCAAATCCTACTGTTGGAAGAGACATGTATCAAATCCTCCTGTTGGAACAGACAATGTATCAAATCCTGCTGTTTGAACAGACAATGGATCAAATCCTACTGTTGGAAGAGACATGTATCAAATCATAATGTTTGCTGTAGGGGGAGTGATCTGTGCTCAGACCTTGATCCTGTCACACACCAGAGCTCATAGATGGATTTCTGTGCTCACACAGATTCCCCCTTCCCTAGTACAGAGCCATACACAGTACTCATTCCACAGTTTGCTACCATCCATAGAGTACATGAACATTTTAATAACTGTCAGTTGTACAGAATGTCACTGGCATCGACTTTCCAAGAAAGAGAAATGTGTGGGGAAGGATCAGAAACTCTGACTTGACTTGATAGTTTCCATGGTATTATAGCAAGAATAAGGGTGGGGGGAAACCGTCAGAGTAAAGCAAATCATAGAATCATAGAAGGGGAAGATTGGAAGGGACCTTAAGGATCATCCAGTTCCAATCCCCTGCCATAGGCAGGGACACCTCCCACTAGCACAGGTCACTCAAGGCCTCCTCCAGCCCGGCCATGAACACCTATAGGGAGGGAGCAGCCACAACCTCTCTGGGCAACCTGTGCCAGTGTCTCACCACCCTCACTCCAAACAACTTCCTCCTAACATCCAGTCTAAATCTCCCCTCTGCCACTTCAAACCCATTGCCCCTTGTCCTGTCATTGCAAGACTTTGTCAATAGTCCCTCCCCAGCCTTCCTGTAGGCCTCCTTCAGATACTGAAGTTAAGAAAATGCAGTTTTAAAATACCCCTCCTTTTACCTGTGTGCATGTGTATATAAATGTGGGTGTATAGACACTGATCTATACACATGGATGGAAATTTTCTTACTGTGTTGGAAGTTACCTGCCTTTGAACAAGTGTTCAGGGCAGAGTACTTAAAGTTCTGAAGAGTCTTGCTCTTCAGAGCCTGTCAGGGCTGTATTTCTTCTAAGTACAAAACCTACACGAACCAATGCCCATAGGTGTGTGCACACATTTATGGAGCAGTAAAGCAACGGCTGCTCACCCTGGCTGTGCCTTCGGGCTGTAGAGTACTTTAAAGACAAAGAAACCTACCTGTCTTTTCCATAGGCACACTGCAGGATCTCTTTCACGTTTCACAGGACTTTCAGGACCTGCAGAAGTGAGCCATGGCATGCAAACAAAATCTCACTTCTTTCCCTAAGAGGACTTTCCAGGTAGTTTTCTTTTCTGAGCTTCTGCCTTCATCAGTTTTGAAAACAACAGCTCAGCACAAGCAGTCTGTGATTCCTTCCCAGTGCCTCTATTTCTCAGCACTGTGTCCCACTGTCAGCCTGCTGTTCCTGGCCTTTCCTTTCTGGGAGGGGTTTTCAAAAGTCCTTTTAAATGCTCCGATCATGCCCCAACGTAGATCACTCACAAGGCAGAAATCAGGAAGTGGCAGCACAGACTTCAATAGTTAACTACTGCATGTCCCCTACCAGCTGTTGTTAGAAGAGGCTGACTCACCTTCTAGATCAGGTTACAAAACTACCTAAAGAAAAGCTCTTTGTTTTCCCACCGCTTTTGTCCATGCCGGCCAGAAATTCAGGCTGAGCAAAGCCTGTGTGTCTAGGTCAGTGGGGAACAGAGGACTAGAGCCCTTCTGTTCATTCCAGAGGAGAGGTCATCCTGCACCATCCAGCACAATCTGCCTGTAGGCAACAGCATGCTACATGGCACACATACATTAAACTTCACTACACCTTTTTGGTCAGTCTGTCTGCCTTAGTACCTGTTTTTTATCACAGCAATTCTTACTATTTCTGGCTTAAACAATCAGTATCACAATATCACACTATCACAGTATCACCAAGGCTGGAAGAGACCTCAAGGATCATCAAGTCCAACCTGTTACCACAGACCTCAAGACTAGACCATGGCACCAAGTGCCACGTCCAAACCCACCTTGAACACCTCCAGGGATGGTGACTCTAGCACCTCCCTGGGCAGCCCATTCCAGTAGGGAATGATTCTCTCAGTGAAGAACTTTCTCCTCACCTCCAGCCTAAACCTCTTGGATGTTTACACTGAATCTCTTTAGCATTGCTAATTCTTTTTGATTCATAAAGTTTTCACTTTCCTAAGTTAAATCAACCAAACTTTTCTTGTCTCTTCTCATGTGGCAAACTCTCTACTTCCCTTATCACTTCCTGCTCACCTTTGTCTGCACCTGTTGCAATATAATTTATGCTTGCACAGGTTGCCCAGGGAAGTTGTGGCTGCTCCCTCCCTGGAGGTGTTCAAGGCCAGGTTGGAGGAGGCCTTGAGTGACCTGGGCTAGTGGGAGGTGTCCCTGCCTATGGTAGGGGGTTGGAACTGGATGATCCTTGAGGTCTCTTTCAACTTTACCATTCTAAGCTTCCTTAAATAGAAGGAGCCATCCACTGCTGTGTACACACTAAAGCCATATGCAAACTGGAGTGCTGCAGGTGGGGAGTGATAAAGCTGGCCAACAAAACTAACCGTTCTTTGAAAGCAGCTAGGCAGGCACCAGCTGTGAGGACAAGCTTGACTCAGTGTATCAACATATAAATGATTCAGAATGGGTGAAATGAAGCACCAGGTGCTGCTGAGAGCCAGCAGGTTAAAATTAAGAGAAGAAAAACTTGAAGTGACCTTCAGCAGAAGCCTCCTGCCCACGAGAAGGACCATGCTGGGAAACATTTACAGTAGGAACAAAACCACTGTGATGAACCTTCTCCCTGCAGGAAGAGAGGGTGTATTTCTGCTGCCAGGCAGAAAAGACCTCCAAGTTGGTTTTAGGCTTTTCTGATACCACAAGTGGCTGTCCTTTCCCAAATTCTGAACATAGAATCACATTACAGATATGTACCCACTGGGAAAGATCTCCTCCCTCTGTGCTAATTAATTTTGTGCATTCTGACATCTCAGCTATGCAGACAATCAAAAATCTCACCCCTGTTGGTAAGGAATCACTGAATTTAACAGAATCTTCTGTTTTACTCGTTGTGCTTAATAAGAGAGTAGTCAGGGATGAAAGAGAGACAAAACAACCCACCTTTGTGAACATGTGCCAGGTTCTGCTGGCCCAAGACACACAATGCCCACTGCAGCAGTTCAGTGAGACTGTGGACTGGGAATGTCTGATAATCTCCACTCCCTACAACTAGGGAAATCCTTAAGCATGTTAAGCACCAATTACAGTGGCTAGGCTGGGCTCTGACATCAATATGTTAGGTGCTGAGTTGCCCATTCAGAAATTCTTTCACCACTTTAGGCTGTTGAATGATACTGAAAATACCTCATGGCAGCATGTCAGCAGCCCTGTAATCCGGTCAGAAGGGAAATGTAGTTTCACAGTGACCCAGTTTCCTCTTCCTAGAAAGCAAATCTTTAGCTATTTTTTTACAGCAGCTGTGAGGGAAGAGGGGACGACAGCAGGGTTATCCCAAAACAAAGCAGGATAACCAGAGGGAGGTGGCTGCACCGGGCTGAAAACATTACTTTACAACAGGTCAGGGCTGCGCTGTGAACCTGCAATACCTCATGATGGTCAGGCTCATCCGTGCCCCTGCCTTGCTGTGTGGCTTGCTGTCTTCTCCATGGCATCCTTCTGAACATGTGTCCTCCTCCTGCCTTGCTAACCTGTGCATCTGCTTCTTACAGCATGTCATGGACAGCACAGGGCAGGCTTAGCTTTTGGAGTTTAAAAATAATAAACTCCTTCCCCTTCTATCCAGTTAAATGGTTTGTGACCATCTGCCGACTGCTCAGTGTCACACTTGTTTAGATTTAACCTTCCCTCTGTATAGACCTGGGGCAAGGTTAGGAACAGAACCAATTTTGGAACAAAATAGTTAAAGTTGCATCCCACACAGCATCCACTGGGGAGAGATTAATGTGGGGTTTTGTACTTTGCCTCATTGTGACTCCTTAAGCCGGCATATATTCCGAAGAAATAATGCCATTAGAGGATTAGTGCCACAAGTTCATTTGAAAAAAAGGATTTGCAAACACTGAAATCCTATATTCTATGTACTTAATCACTGAGTATCATTTTGGGGATTTCCTCTCCCTTTAGTAGTGCCTCCTTCGATGAAACCCAAGTGAAATAGCAACTCTGTTTTGGGTGGCCCTCATTACCCATTAAAGGAAAACAACCTCCCAAGCACCTGGTTAAAATAATAGAGAATCTAAACCCATCCTTGCTGTCATATAATCACTGCAGCTATACCCAGGAGGTACTTGAGCCAATATTTATATAAAATGTACTGATTTGGCATGTTTCTGTCACAGGGGGGTTTAATACTCTGAGTCCTGTAGGAACACAGTGACTTTTGTTTGTTTCTAGGGCAGTTCTTACTCAGTAAGAGAACTGCCCTAGAAGCCTTCTACAACTGCCCTTACTCAGCCTTCCAGTATCAGAAGGGGGCCTACAGGAAGGCTGGGGAGGGACTATTGACAAGGGCTGGGAATGACAGGACAAGGGGCAATGGGTTTGAAGTGGCAGAGGGGAGATTGAAACTGGGTGTTAGGAGGAAGTTATTTACAGTGAGGGTGGTGAGGCACTGGCACAGGTTGCCCAGGGAGGTTGTGGCTGCTCCCTCCCTGGAGGTGTTCAAGGCCAGGTTGGAGGAGGCCTTGAGTGACCTGTGCTAGTGGGAGGTGTCCCTGCCTATGGCAGGGGGTTGGAACTGGATGATCCTTGAGGTCCCTTCCAACCTTCCCATTCTATGATTCTGTGAACTCAGCTTGCTCACACCCCAGAGAAACCACTGTTCTGCTCTCTGTGGGAGAAGGTGACTGAAGCACAGCCACATTAGTCTCTCTCCCTCTCTTTTGCAGGCATCTCTGCTGCTCTTTCACCTTTCAGCACAACTCTCACTGTTTGCAGCAGCCTCTGTGGGCTTCTCTTGCTTGACTCAGTTTGGTGCAGGCTGCCTAGGTGGGCAGGGGGAGGAAAAATGCTCATTGCCCATTGCTGACTTTGACAGTTCTGGGTGACTTGTTCTTGGGATGTGCTGGCTCAGAGTGCATGTGCCAGGAGCTGCAGCAAAATGAGGGCATGGGAAGTGTGGCCTGCTCCAGGACCAGGTTCACTGCCTTCATCCTTCCCAGGCACATCAAACTGTGCCCTCCACAATTCTCTCCATCCTCCCTCTCCTGCTTTGCCTCTTTCCTTTGTCCTCCAACTTTGATCCAGTTCTGACCTCCTGTAACTGACGGCAGTAAAATTCAGTCTTACATACACAGCTGAAAAGCCTTCAGCTGGTACTGATGGCACATGGGTAGTGCCACAGGATCTGCATTATCCACTAATTTGATGTGGACTCTCTTTCCACCCAGGAATTCACAGAGAAGTAGGGATTGGCTTTAGGGCCAGACAAAAACCTTTGGAAGAGGCTGCACATGGGACAGACCATTCCTTGAGGATGAATGAAAAGAAGGTTGAACATGAGCCAGCAATGTGCCCAGGTGGCCAGGAGAGCCAATGGCTCAGGAACAGTGTGGCCAGCAGGAGCAGGGAGGTTATTCTTCCCTTGTACTCAGCACTGGTCAGGCCACACCTCGAGTCCTGTGTCCAGTTCTGGGCCCCTCAATTCCAGAGAGATGTTGAGGTACTGAAACATGTCCAGAGAAGAGCAATGAAGCTGATGAGGGGCCTGGAGCACAGCCCTGTGAGGAAAGGCTGAGGGAGCTAGGGGTGTGCAGCCTGCAGAAGAGGAGGCTCAGGGCAGACCTCATTGCTCTCTACAGCTACCTGAAAGGAGGTTGTAGCCAGGTGGGGTTGGGCTCTTCTCCCAGGCACCCAGCAACAGAATGAGGGGACACAGCCTCAAGTTGTGCCAAGGGGAGGTCTAGGCTGGATGTTAGCAGGAAGCTCTTCAGAGAGAGTGATTGGCATTGGAATGGGCTGCCCAGGGCGGTGGTGGAGTTGCCATTGCTGGAGGTGTTCAAGCAAAGCCTGAATGGGGCACTTAGTGCCATGGTCTGGTTGATTGGATAGGGCTGAGTGATAGGTTGGACTGGGTGAGCTTGGAGGTCTCCTCCAACCTGCTTGGTTCTATGATTCTATGATTCTAACAAGCTGCATTCATGAATGGGAAGTGCTCTGCAGAACCTAGTTTAAGAAGCTTGGGCTTCTGTGTAGAGCTCAGTACTGTGCTGTCATCTGGATAAATACTTTTTCTGATACTCTCAGAAATACTGTGCAAAATCAGCACTTCCCAGGAGCAAACTCATCCCAGTCTTCCCTGTGCTGAGATGAGCATGCATGCCTGAGGATTGTTTGGTCCAAAGTATCAGAATATCCTCATCATTTCCCACAAAATACATATTCACCTTCCTCGTTTTAACAGCCCACAAGCCTACAGTAGTTCCCAAGACAGCTGTTTAAAATAAACTTCACTGAGTTATGAAAACTAAATCCAGTCCCCTCGTTCCATATTTGTATATACAACCATAGACAGACCACAGGAGGGGTTTGAAGAGTCGCTGAGAACATACAAACCCAGCTAAAACCTTGGGTTCAGAAACATACTCCTCTGAGGAGCCTTGGACTTGGTGAGACTTTTGCTGAGTGGAAAGGGTGAGGAAGATTTTGATATTTTGTTGCCCTTTTACACTTTAGGACATAACAATAAGTGAATTTATGAAAGACTGGTGCTGGGATGCCAAGATAGACTCTGCCTGATCTGAAGAGGCTGCACACATGGCAGAACAATCTTCAGGTGCATGTGCTGGATGAAGTGGTCATGAGCAGAGGTGTCTGACCCTGTTGCCACTGGTTTATGATAGTTACAGGAATTTCAACCTTGCATATACCAGCACGAGCTGTTAAACATGACCTGTAGAATTCTAAGCCATTCTTTTTTTCAAAGGCAGAATTTACCTTACCTACTGTAAAGTAAAAGCAATGTTAAGAAGATTTTTCCAATTACTATTTCATATTGAATCCACATGCATGGCCAGCAGGGCAAGGGAGGTGATTCTCCCCCTTTACTCTGCTCTCCTCAGACCCCACCTGGAGTACTGTGTACAGTTCTGGAGCGCCCAGCACAGGAAGGACATGGAACTGTTGGAGCTGGTCCAGAGGAGGCCACAAAGATGCTCAGAGGGCTGCAGCAGCTCTGCTGTGAGGACAGGCTGAGAGAGTTGGGGCTCTGCAGCCTGGAGAAGAGAAGGTTTCCAGGAGACCTTAGAGTAGCTTTCCAGGACCTGAAGGGGGCTACAGGAGGGCTGGGGAGGGAAGATCTGGGAATGGCAGGACAAGGGGCACTGGGTTTGAACTGGCAGAGGGGAGATTGAAAGTGGATGTTAGGAGGAAGTTGTTTGCAGTGAGGGTGGTGAGACACTGGCACAGGTTGCCCAGGGAGGTTGTGGCCAGGTTGGAGGAGGCCTTGAGTGAGCTGTGCTAGTGGGAGGTGTCCCTGCCTATGGCAGGGGTTTGGAACTGGATGATCCTTGAGGTCCCTTCCAACCTTACCATTCTATGGTTCTATGATTCTATGATTTTGAGTTCCATAACAAGCATGACTAAAAGATCTATATCCCAGCAAACATATTTATATCCACCATGCAGATATTTTTAACCCTGATATGCAGCTACTCCTTTTTAAATGCAACTCCACAAACACAAACTGAACATTTAATTCTCTCTTACAATATACAAATCTGATGGAGAAGCTTTTCAGTCTGGAAAATTCTTTTTGGTTGAACTTCTGTCAGGATTAATCCCCTTTCAGTTAATAATTTACACAAATGGGTAATCTGCAGAGTTCATGCAAGGCCTGCAAACTATATTAATTACTAGAAACCTAATTAGAAATCAACAGAGTCAAAGGATCAGTGTAACTTCCATACGGTACCATATGGTACAATGGGTCTGGATAGTTCAGCAAAACTCCTTGTTGCACTCTGTGGAACTTCAGCCTGAATATGTGTTGCCAGAGGGAGTGAGTTTACATTAGCTGATTGTAAAGCATTTTAAAGGTCATCCCAAACAACAGCAACTGAGTCCCTGTATTTTGAGCTGTTACTGCAAAAGTTAATTCCAAAAAAGAGTATTTACTTAACAGTTTTCTTCTTTAGAGTGATAACCAATGCAGTGGTAATTTGCCTTTCCACATCCAGAAATATCCTAAATCCCTATGTGGGCTAATGAAAAAAATATCCCCAAACAAGCAAATATGAGCATGTGCCATGGAACAGTTTAAAGATAGTAATGTGTGTATTGCCACTGGCTTTGCAAATCACTACTCCAGTGTACAAAGGCATGTCCAGAGTGAAAAGAGTGAAGCTCCTCAGGTGACACAAACATGGCAGAGTGCAGCTTCCATTGCCTCTGGTATGCACCTGTGGAGATGGCAGTAGAATTTTATCAACTGATTTGCTTGTGCAGCATATGGCCAGCTTGAGAATTCCAATGGAAACATCTCAGCCCTATGAGACAAATGAAAAAGAAAAGGTCTTTGAAAACTCAACTTGTGTGGTTTTAAATCCAGGCTTTCCAACCATTTTGATTCAGGGACACAGATAATCCAGTCTTCTTTCAACATATGATGTTCAGTCAATTTAATTTTCAAAGTGCTTAATGGCTTAGCCATAATCCATCACTTAGATTCCCTCATTGGCTTTTGGAATTGAGATCAACCACATTAAGTAAAATTCAGAAGCTTCAGTTTGTTCCTGTTTGTATCCAGTTCTCTACAATTAATTCCCAGCTCTCCACTGGCAATGAGACAGCTGTGTAACTTTAGTCTCTCAAAACTCCTTTCAAGAGCTGTGGCAAACACAACCCTTTTCCACTGAACAGCCAATTGTGTTACAACTTCTTAGCCTTCCAGGCAGTATCTGCCTCTCTTGTGGGCATGAACCCCAACATTAGGCACTTCCCTCTTCAGAGCAATTAAACAAGGAACTAGAACATCTACCCTGCAACAAAGCAAAGGGCTAAGAATTAGGGAAATGCTGAACTCCCAAGTCTGCTACAGCTTAAGGGACATTCTGCACACCCAGGACATCAGATGATTACAGGGACACTGACACACAGCTTGGCCCATTCTTTTCTCTGCTTAGCTTTCCACCTCCTGTGAGTGAACCCAAAGGCAAGATCCTGTGTGTTTCCAAATTAGCTGTGCCATCCCAGAGTCCAGTTACTGTTTCATATTCCAGCATTCTAGGACATCACTTCTTGCTCAAGCTTAGGATTTGCAGTCTATCAGTCACAGACTACCCAAGCCATGCAACAGACCACCCCATTCCTTACCCATGCCAGTTGTGGGCACACTATGATAGTTTAAATCTTTTAGGGAAACCATGGAAGGAGCTGAGGTTTAGCTAAAGAATTCTATATCTGAACACAGATTTTATTTTGCTGTGTTCTGTATCAGTCCAGCTCATTTCATTACAGAGAAATAAGTCTTACTTGAACTGTATCTTGCTTCAGTGAACTTCATAATGAGAAGAAATAAGGATGATCACTCCTTCAGATTCCTCACTTACGACAGACAGTGTGTAGAAACAGTGGATTAACACCTTGCATAAACTCAAGTTCAGCAGGTTCTCAACTTACACAAATCCATCCCAGCATTGCATTTTAGTAAACATAATGGCTGAACTGCAATAAAACTGCCTAACACAGTTCTTTGCCTTCCATTTTTGAAGACCACAAAACCACCATCTGAGCCATGTCTGTCACTGATTTTGTTAAAAGGGAGCAAAGAAATTGCTGACCCAAATCAGTGCTCACAAAATGTCTCATAACAACAGTAAGACTAGAACTACTTTAGGGCACTGAGCTGTTTCCACACTGATAATCCTTCCTGGCACAGGAGAATTGTGAAAGGTGTCTCTGTAGTGTCCATTTCTCTTGACATGAATTGAGAAAGGGAGGCTCCTCCTCCCTTTCGTGTAGCTTTAGAATAAACTGCTCCAAGGTGTTGGGCTTTTGGAAGCACTCTTCCAAATCCTTGTGATCTATGGTGAACTGATGCTGTCTTGGGACATCCTATATGGAATGGGCAAATTCCAGTTTTAAGATTCCTGCACTGCTTGCAGTAGAGGTAACTCCAGGCAATAATGCTGTGTAAGAGTGTGGTGGTGGGACTCCAGCTCCATCTTTCACACCAGTGTGTATCAGGTATCAGTAGCTCAGGCTACAAATAGCAGACACTGGGTGGGAAGTTGCCAGGTTACAGTAATCTTTGCACAGAAGAACCCAAGCATTGGTGTTTCCCCAGTCTCAGATTCCTCCATGCCAAGGAGATAACATGGGACTACATGGTTCTAAACCATCTCAGCTAACAGTGATACTGACAAACCAAGGCCCAGATCCATTTGATGCACTCTGCATTTTTTTGATCTATTCACACAACTCATCTCCTATGTCCCTCTCTCTCTCTCCCTCCTTTGCCACTTTGCCATTTTTCCTGCTGATGAAGATGACCACCAGAAACAGGACTGCTGAGAGACACCAGACCACTGCATGATTGAGAAACACAGGCCTGCCTGGTGCCTATAAAATCCAGTCAAGAGCAACTATATCTGCTCTGGAGAGGGACCATTAAAGCATCTTTATGGCTTGTGGTTGTCACACTTCACTACCGCACACAGCANTTGTCACACTTCACTACAGCACACAGCAATCCTATTCCTGTGCCAGAAACCAAAGGCTAGATGCCAGGGGTCTTGTGAGGCAGTGTGCTCCCTCTCCAAACCTCCCTCAGTAGGGAAAATCAGGAAAAAAAATAAATACATAACCTCATTATATTGCTGGGTTTGTCTCTACCTCAGGAAGTAATTTTTCCTGGTATTAAACTTCTTGTGGGTTTCCTGAAATGTGATTCACATGGACTAAAATATCTGATGAGAGATGGATGGTGATGCAAGGCTTTACTTTTCATTCATTTGGGCAATCCCATACCTCACAAAGCATTTGCTTCAGCCTCACACAGGCAATTCTGAAACATCACAGCAGAGGAACTTTTCTCCAGACAGTATCTACTCATTACATTTCAAAGTACAGGTTTCTGGACACAGCTACAGACCGAGGAGACTGAAGACAAGCTGAAAACTATCCTTAAGCCTAGAAAGCTCCTTTGACTCATTGCCTG
>VWYK01012739.1:646-11122 GCA_013399775.1 Semnornis frantzii
CTCCTACATTTTATACACACACACAGAGACACATCTATCTATCTGTCTATCAGATTACTTGGGTATGGGCACACTGGAGAAGTCAGATTCCAGCAGTCATTTACTAAAAGAGGCAACCAAGAACATGGATGCATTTGGTTTTCCCTTTCATTCCTGGGACAGGCCACTCAGCAGACACTATTCAATATTGGCATAGTTTACAGTTGTCTTCAAGCACAAGGCCATGATCCAATGAGTTTGTGCTATGCAGGCTTCTTGTAGAAAGCTTTGTGAAGACTGCTGCTGCATAAAGAACCTCCAAGGTTCTCTGATTTTCATTTATAACTAGCAGGTTATTTGACACAGCTCATGTCCTGGGTGCATGTACTCTCATTTATCACAGAATCACAGAACTTCAGAGGTTGGAAGTGACCTCCAGAGATTGAGTCCAACCTCTCTGCCAAGGCAGGATCACCCGGGGTAACCCAGATCCAGACGGGTTTTGAAAGTCTCCAGAGAAGGAGACTCCACAAACCCTCTGGGCAGCCTGTTCCAGGGTTCTGTCACTCTCACTGTAAAGAAATTTCTCTTCATGTTGAGGTAAAACCTTTTATGTGCCAGTTTGTAGCTGCTGCTCCTTGTCTCACTGCTGCTGACCACCAAAAAGATTTGCCATGTCCACTTGACACCCACCCCTCAGATACTTATAGACATTGATGAGATCCCATCTCAGTCTTCTTTTCTCCAGACTAAGCAGCCCCAGGGCTCTCAGTCTCTCTCTATAGGGGAGATGCTCAAGTGCCCCATCATCCTCATGGCTCTCTGCTGGACTCTTTCTAGCAGGTCTCTCAATTTTGGGTTCCCCAGGTCTCTCTCGAAGTGGGGAGCCCGAAATTTGACACAGTTGGAATCTTCCTTCAAACTACATATTTTCTTGAGAATTCTTTCCAGTTATTTTCTCACATAGGCTAGTGTTTGTATAGTACTTTGGAATCGTGTCTATGAGGAGCCCAAAGTGCTGGACAGATTTGTTGAAATCAAAACAATTTCACCTGAAGGACATCCTTTGCTTGGGTAGAAAATAGCAGCTCATTTTCTTACGCAAAACAATGCTGTGGCGCACTGAAGGCGTATGGACTTATTCATATGGAAAAAAATTTTTTTTTGTGAGTTGACCATGCTGTGCAGTGTTATTGGAAGCAGGCATTTACATAGTGCTGTGATTAAAATATATTTGCATCCCATATGGCAGGCGTTTCCATGTGCCTAAGATGCCAGCAGTGCTCAGATCATCTTGGCTTCTCCCGACGTAAGAAACGCAGTCAAGTCTGTTTGCTTGAATTGCTTGGAGCAGTAGAATGTTAACTCTTTTTCTTTTTTGATGAGGTTACATTATACAAGACAGCACTATCCAAGCAAAGCTGGGTATGGAATGGATTTAAAAGAAGCCAAGTGCTGAAGGGCAATAGCATACTGAACCTGATCCAGGGGTAACACCATTTCACCAAAACAGCTATTGGAGAGTGTGACCCTTTCCCTACATTGCACTCAGGTGAGTACAAGGCGATGTTTTCAGGAACATATACAAATGAAAGTGGTTTCTCAGGTTCAGATACCATTAGTCTGAACACAAAGAGTTATTCTATACTGTCTGTTAAGATAAGTGCCTAGCTCAGATATGGGTCAGGAGGAACTAAAAAGGACATGCTTTGTTCCCCTAAGAGCCAATATATTTTCATAAAGGAATGTAACTCCATGAAAATAATGCTGAAAGATAAAGAATAAAAGATAACTACCATAAAAAGTCAAGCAGTAAGCTTAAATGAGCAGGAGCTTTAAATATTTAACAAATGATAGTCCATAACAAGAATATTGGCAAAGGTGGAAACGCTCAATCGGTTGATCCATATTCCCTTTCTGACATTTCCAGTTCTCCTATCCCTTCTCAAAGGCAGAGGAATCAAACCAAAATCCACAGCACAGTCCTCAGAGTTACAGAAATGTTAAGTCAGAGGCCTTACAGATAAAGGTTTTTAAATACTCTGAAACTAGCTGAGCAGATAAGGGCCTGATTTACACTGCAAATCTAGTCTAGGTTATTAGCAACCAAGGGAGTAGACATCAGCAGTGTCTGCAGGATCCAAAATTTCCAAAAAGTTCAGAAATAATTCTCTATGCAATTTCCAGCCATCTCTCTCACACATATTCATAGTTCTTTTTGCTTGCTTGATGCTATTTATTATGAATACCCAATGTATTTGCACAAGCAGCTGATGTATTTGTTCTAGTAACAAGATAATTCTCTTTTCCTCATGAAATGTCAATAAAATATTAGAATTTCTTGCCAGAAATCATTCAGTTCCAAGCACAGGAATTCTATGACAATACTCCCAGCTAATTTTAGATGAAGGGGTGACCGTGCCTGACTTCAGTTTGCATCCTTGTTATTATTACCTCAATAGCAATATCACATTATTACATCCTGTACACCTGAAATACAATCAGCTTGCACAGACTAATCAGTGGCTGAGCAGTACACCACACAGTGATTAAAAATCCCTTGTGCTCTCTGTGTTGTTGTGAATTGTGATCAGCATCTCATGAAATGCAAGAGCAGCCACATTGAAATCATATAGTTATTCTCTGTGGTAGTCAGAAGACCTGGGGGTTTTAGCTTCCTTCTGTGGCTCCCAAGACTGTCTTAAAAATATCTATCAGCACTGAAAATCTTGAAAAGGCCACAGAATCTATCAGGTTGGAAAAGACCTTTGAGATCATCAAGCCTGAGCTATCATCCAACACCACCTAATCTACTAAACCATGGCACCAAGTGCCTCATCCAGTCTCCTTTTAAAC
Source organism: Semnornis frantzii (assembly GCA_013399775.1). Lineage (NCBI taxonomy): Eukaryota > Metazoa > Chordata > Aves > Piciformes > Ramphastidae > Semnornis > Semnornis frantzii. The sequence continues at coordinate 3,482 of VWYK01012739.1, forward strand.
ACTTCCAGGGATGGTGACTCCACCACCTTCCCAGCCAGCCCATTCCAATGCCAATCACTCTTTCCGCAAAAAACTTCTTCCTAACATTCAGCTCAGACCTCGCCTGGTGCAGCTTGAGACTGTGTCCTCTTGTTCTGTTGCTGGTTGCCTGGGAGAAGAGACCAACCCCTGCCTGGCCACAACCTCTGTTCAGGTAGTTGTAAAGAGCAGCGAGGTCTCCCCCGAGCCTTCTCTTCTCCAGGCTAAACGACCTTAGTCACTCCTCATAAGGCTGTGCTCCAGACCCCTCAGCAGCTTTGTTGCCCTTCTCTGGACGTGTTTGAGCATCTCAACATCTATCTCAATTTGAGGGGCCCAGAACTGGACACAGTACCCAAGGTGTGGCCAAACCAGTGCTGAGTATGAGGGATGAATGAGTTCCCTAGTCACATCTCTAGATGGTCATGTCTGTATCTTCAGACGTAGGCAAGTAGACAGACAGTTTTAAAAGTGCATCTGTTGCATTGTTTGAATCTTTGCTTTTAAAAGGAAAGTATGAAATCAGATGATTAAAAAAACCAACGAGCATAGATTCCACAACCCTCCATCTCATAAATAGTCTCACTGAAGTCAGTGGGACTGTTATGTAGTGAGAATGATATCACCTCCTCAGAAAAATTAAAATAAGACCATTTGTAATTGCAGTTCTAAGGTGGATGAATAGTAATAGTTTCTCAGCAAACTGAGAAATGAGTGGAATAACCAAAGAATGACATGTAGCTAATTTGGTGTCATCTCTGTCCTCATAACTGCTCTCACTTTACTGGCATTACACCAAGGAATCTGGAGGAAATTTGCACCAGGCCTTAATTTAGAATTTTGTTACTTGGTTGAAAACTCAACACAGCTCATAATTCTTGGTCACTTCTCAGTGAGAACCCAGGGAATTTCAAGTAAAGTCTCATCCTGAAAATAACAAGACATAGCAATCTATGTGAAGGTCTGTGCTTATCTGCAGAAGAACCTCCTGTTTGCTACATGAGAAAAGGACATCGGTGATCAATCAACAATAGGGGGAAAAAAATGTATTATTTCAACAGTAATTGACAAAGAGACAATCCCACTGTTAGAAAATTCAAGTTGTAGCTATTTACAGTCTGCCAGGCCAGAAACACTAGAGAAAATACTGCAGAGAATCAGAGTGATCCTTCTGTTACAAAACTTTCAGAAGCAAGTGGACACAAAGGTGACAAAATGCAGAAATGATTCCTATTTGTTGCCAGGAATAGTTTTTTTCTAAGTATTACATAGGACCAAAAGAAGTATCTTGGATCATCATCTCTAGTTTGCTATTATCAACAGCAACAACGCAGAAGAATCTGATAAATGTATGAAAGCTCTACCTTTGAAGTACAGAGGAGTAGAGAGAATAAAATTCCACTGGGAGACAGTGAAAACCAACACTTTCCCTGAAGCCTTCTTTTGACTTTTAGCCTAAATTTATTCAGTAGCTGTTTATAAAATTTTGTTTTCTTTTGCCAATATGATCATCAGGACAAAAAGAGTTCTTGTAGCTTCTTTGGGTTGCCCCTCAAGACAGCAATCACAGTTCCTCTTTGCTTTCATTTTACAGACAAACTGAAGTCTTTTACTCTCCTGCAAGACAGTGCAATACTCCTGATCATCCCAGGAACCCACTTCTCTATATCTGCTCTCAACTTTCTGAAGCACTTTTGACCAGATTCACTACTTTCTGTCCAACGTGAAGTTCATCAAATAGTTTGACCTGAAGCTTACTTTACAGACCCACAAAAGGTGAGGATAAAGAACAACAAGAGTTGCTCGACATTGCTAAGGTCAAAAATCTGGTGTGTGCTGCTCAGGGTTGGTTGTTTTTTTTTTTTTCTTACCTTAAAAGACAGAAGTAGTTAAAATAAGAAAGATTCTGTTCTCAGTCAGATGAAAGGTAGTTTTGTATGTGACTATACCATACAGGAACATTAAATGGGACCGAGACTCTCAAAGCTGCTCTACTTAGGGCAAAATATTTTAACTGAGAAGACAAAATCTTTTATTCTACAGGTTGAGACAGCTGGATCCCAGTTCCTGAACCTGGGAAGTTTGTTTGTATCAGGTGTAGACATTGAGAACCAGGAAGTTAAGCAAAGGATTAGGCAGCAGGACAAGATTTGGAGGAAGGCAAGAGGCCAGTCTGCAACCTTGCCTGCACAGGGGAGAGAGGGACAGCAAGGAACACAGAGAGAAAGAAAAAGAGCTGGGAAGGAAAGAATAATTACCAAAAGCAAAAACCAAAGCTACACAAAAATATTTCTGGGGAAGAATGGTGCTCCTAGAAGATGACACACAGAGTGAAATAGAGTACAAAAATAAACAAACAAACAAAAAAATCACTATATTGAAATGATCAAGTACTGCACAATCCCGTGATTTGTAACAGTATCAATGTGCAAATGATGGCCACCCCAGTATTTTCTGGTCCTGTTGTGATAGTCATGTATGACTAAACAAAAGACATAATGGCTAAAGGGCCTCAGAGCCTCAAGGCATGAGGTGATGGATAAGTTTTACAGATACAATATGAGCAAATAATTACAGTGAAGAATCCTTTAGTTCTGTGCACTGACCCCATTTTCCTCTTTTTTCACAGTCAGTAAGCCAAATGACCAATGAGAAAAATCACAGGATTATTTCTCTGTTAGGCTGATGTTCAAAACATAAATATGCCTTGAGAGGTGTTTGCATATAAATTGTTTTCAGTCTAAAATTACTTTTGGTACACTAAGTTAGAATGGTTGCTGTTAATAAATCAGCCATGCTTCTGCAAGAGACATTTATAAAGCAAGTGAGTTTGTCAATTTGCATTGTACTGTTTGGTTATTCACATGCTAATTTTACTGTTCCTGCTGTCACATTGCCTTCAGCTTGAAGATCAGTCAGAAAAGGAAATTCTGCACTACCTGTGACAGTGGAACAAAACATGCCAGTGAAGTGAGTGGTTTATGGCTATTTTAATCATAGAACGTGTAGATAGGATGGTCAGCTTTTGAATGATATGGACTGCTTCTAGCTTCCCTCCCCTTTAGAGGGATATAGAATCATAGAATGGTCTGGGTTGGAAGAGACCTCTAAAGGTCATCTAGTCCAAGCCCCTTTGCAGCCAGCAGGGACATTCTCAACTAGATTAGGTTGCCCAGAGCCCTGTCAAGCCTCACCTTGAATATCCCCAGGGAAGGGGCCTCAAACACCTTCCTGGGCAACTTGTTCCAGGGTTCCACCAGCCTCATAGAAAATAACTTGTTTCTAGCATCCAATCTAAATCTGCTCTTCTCTAGTTTGGAGCCACTTTGTAACAGTTTCTCTCCAGCCTTCTTGTAGGCTCCCTTCAGGTACTGGCAGGCTGCTGTTAGGGCTCCCTGGAGCCTTCTCTTCTCCCGGCTGAACAACCCCAGCTCCCTCAGCCTGTCCTTGTAGCAGAGGTGCTCCAACTCCCTCATCATTTTTGTGGCCCTCCTCTGGACCTGCTCCATCAGCTCCATGTCCTTCTTACACTGATGGCTCTAGTTTGGATTTGTGTTGTCAATTCTGCTTGTCCACCCCTGTCACAAGTGAATATTAAAGCAAATACTACTAGTCACAAGGAAGAGAGGTAGCATTGGGTTCACGCTGTCTTGTTTATCCTGGTCTTTCATTTTAGTAGCAAACATTTACAGTGATTGCATTCTTTGCTCATTCCATCTGCACACAATGTCCCACAAGTCCTACACAATGCTGTGGTTGGTTTTCACTTGTCATTTTAATACAGACTGACTACATTTGCACTCCAGTTTGCCCTGTGTTTGTGTGCATCTAGATGTATAAATATACATCTTTATTATATATATACACACAACATATATATTATATACTCTTTAAATACTGTTTTGTGTAGTCTGAAGACAAGTAACATGACAGGTGCCAAAAAAAAAAAAAATCTTGCTTGTTAAAGCTGTCAGTGGCACCATTTGTTGAAATAATTTAAACTACTGCTATGTTATATGATGACATTATCACATAATTTCTTTTATAAATTTACTATTAGAAAATATTGTTACTGGTGGGGCCAACGAGTGGTTGCGGAAAACATCTCTCTACACTTCAGAGCAAGGTTATGACAGTTAAAATCTCAGATTTCCCTTAGGAATATATATATATATTTTTTTTTTTCCCTCCAGAATTCAGGGTGGTGGTGTAAATTAAGCAACCTGTAGTATTTTATATAGAACAAAGTGTTTGGCCCATTTATCAGTTTCAAGAGCCTTTTAGCTCCTAAAATATCTAATTTTATAATTAGCTTACACAGTGACAGCAAGTCAATAGCATAAAGGTCTTTTCTACAGGTGATTTCAGCCACCTGCTGGCCAGACAGACAAAAGCAGAGTGAACCCCATTTCAGAGGTGACTTTAAAATACTGTCCTGATGGATTATCCTCTTGTCAGCCTTGAAAACATATGCTAGCCTAGATCAAAGAGCAGTGCAGCATGTACAAGCAGGTGCTATGTTTCAGCAGAGCCTTCTCGTACCTTGTTTTCCACTCACTTATATTTCCCACCCATTGGTATTGCGGACAGTGTCTGTGGCTTGCAATGCTTTGCTGGGCCAAGGGTGACCTGCTCTAATTTTAGTTAGGGTGAACTCTTGTCCTCCCTAAGGTATGCAAACATAAGACCTAGGCATGAAGTAGAGAAGAATAACACCAAAAGGTCCTACGGGGGTGGGGGTGGGAACCTTAACACTGTTTACAACTGTAAGGAGGAGGCTGTGGCCAGGTGGAATCTCATTTCTTCTCCCTCAAGCTGTGCCAGGGGAGGCTTAGGCTGGATGTTAGGGAAAAATTCTTTTCAGAAAGAGTGATTGGCATTGGAATGGGTTGCCTGGGGGTGAGGGAGTCATCATCCCTGGAAGTGCTTAAAAGGAGAATGGATGAAGTACTTGGTGCCATGGTTTAGTTGATTAGGTGATGTTGGGTGATAGCTTGGACTTGATGATCTTGAAGGTCTTTTCCAACCTGATAAATTCTGTGATTATGCAAATTTGCCTGTCTGAAACAAGAAAGACTGTGAAAAGCCTTTCAGTACAGAATGACTAATTTCCATGAAAATTAAGCTGTGAGATTTTGAACAAAACCAAGGTCCAAGTCAGGAGAGAGGGGGAAAAAAAGTTCATTTCCATCAAAAGTCCTGGAATTTGTTTTGATTTTTCACTGAAACAAATCAAAATGTTTCCAAATTTTCCAATTTCCCTTTTCTCACCAGCAAATGAGAGAGGAGATGGAGGCGAATCATTCCAGAGCTGCCAAGAATTCTAGTCAATACTATAGTGACACAGAATGGAAATTCTATTTCAAATCCTGCTGATACACAACCAAAGAATTAGAAAGTTGGTTTCCTCTTTCTGTGCCTGGTTAATACATATCTACTATTTGTATAAAATGTAAGTTTCAACAAAAGTGGCATGAGATGTCCATCTGTTTAACTATTACCTACTTCTCAAGTATGCTTGTAGGTATTCTGGAGTTGGTGTATCTCCTTATTATCTGTTTCCAAAATGGAAAAAAACCAAACCAAAACAAAAAAACCCCACCACCCCACCAAACAAAAAAAACAACCCCACAACCAAAAAAAAAAAAAAATTCCACCCCAAAACCACATCAATTACTCTGCTCTGGCCTTGCACTTTGAACTGTTTATCTCAAGACCTTTTACAAGTGCAAAAATCTAACACAATATTCTTAGTTCCCTTTACACTTTTGTGTTTTTTAAAAAATCTACTAAAACTTAAAATAACTTTGGATAAAACCTTCTATTCTGAGTAGAACAGACTCTGTTCTGAGTAGGTAGTAGAGTATCAGCACAAATGCTTCATCTTTTACTACTTGTCTTTGGAGATCACAACAAGAACTGATAAATGCTTGAAAGCTGTAGCTTAATAATCAGCTGAGGACATTTGTAAGTGTTCCATTTTGTTTTTCAAAACTTTCCCTCAAAAAAAGAATTAAATAAAAATTCAGTGATAGACTCCCCCACAAAATGAGGTGTAATTGAAAAAATGTGCTCCTTGTTCTAAAACAGGCCATGAGCTAGATGCCCAGATTTAGTCCTACTTACTGTCAAACGGCAGATGTAAATCTAATGTTTACTGGGGGATGATGCAAACTGGCCAGCTGCCAACAACCTGAGAAAAATCAAACAGAAAAACTGGCATGCAGAAGAGCAGATTGGCATGTCCTAACTTCTACATATCTTCTGACATTTCCACAAAATCCTTAATTTTCAAGAAATTGTGCCCTTCCAAGGATTCATGACAAAAAGGGCAAGCAACACCAGCAATGCTTGTTGAGGAGGTGGGGTTTTTTTGTCTGCTGGGAGTTTAAATTTAAAAAGTCATACAATGGTAATTTCAATCAAAGCACAGTTTTGCAGGGATAAAAGACAGGTTTCTTTTCTGTCTGTACTTGTGAACTGAATTCAGTAAGACCATCCTTCCCAAGTTACAAGAAAAAATTTTCCACACACACAGCATGCAGTTCTCTTACCTGATATCCTTCTGCCTGTTCGATCGTGTGCCTGTCCTGTGCCAGCCTGCACACTAAGCTTTGCTTCTGAACCAGCTGGAACAATTTCAGAGCACTCAGGCTTCCTACGAGCAAGGGCACATTTGGTTCCACGTCTCATTTCTATCAGAAACCTGCAACAAGTTACAGAGGAAGAACCGGAACTAGGAACCTATTCCGGTTCTTATACCACTGGCAAACTGAAATAATGCCCAATGTAGATAATTCTATTCATTCCAACAAGAAAGTATCATATAAAATAATGGTTAATCCATTTGATGATCTCGAGAGGAAATTCACTACACACTTGCTATGCTTTAGTTATAGTTCAACCTATTGCAAGCATTACTGCTGTCTCAAATTGCCAACATCAAATAATGATGTACTTAGTCTGTAAGGTTCTCTACACTCTAAAAACAGTATGTCACACTTTTTGCTGACTATCCTTTATTCAGTGCACAGGACAGGAGGGCATGGTCTGAAGCTGTGCCAGGGAAGGTTTAGGTTGGACATTAAGAAGCAACTCATTTAGGTTGGACATTAAGAAGCACTTCCTCATGGAAAGGGTGATTAGGCACTGGAATGGACTGCCCAAGGAGGTGGTGGAGTCACCATCCCTGGAGGTCTTTAAGAAAAGATTGGATGTGGCAGCTGGTGGCATAGTTTAGATTATCTTGTGTTGTTGCATCATTGGCTGGACTGGATTATCTCAGAGGACTTTTCCAGCCTCAATGATTCTGTGGGTAACATAAGTCACTCACCCTGCTCCCTCAAGGAGAGAGCCAGGTAAAAGACTTGCTACCACAGACTGCACAGGCAAAAGACCACAATGTTATTTTCAAGGATAGATGTTGTTTCCACAGGGCAAATGCTGGTGAAACAATGGCCTGCTCCGAGTCTGTGGATACACTACTAGCTAATAAAGGTAAGAAGTGTAAAACACTGTTTTAAAAACATATGGGAACCCAGTTTAAAAATGTTGCTGTCAGGGCATCTTGGAGAAGCACCTTGTTTCTCCAAGATGCAAAGACAATGTGTCTTCTGGGCAATG
>VWYK01012742.1:0-18819 GCA_013399775.1 Semnornis frantzii
AAAAAAAACCCAAAACTACTGGTATTGAGAGATTTCTGACCAAATCTACTGTCGCCCTAGCAAACCCTATCAGTCATGAAATATAAGAGAGAGTGGTGGATAGAAAGAAGCTCTAAGGATGGCTGCATTTCAGTAGCAAGAGCACAAAACATTTTCAGGGTCCCGAGTTACAATCAGAGCATGTTTGTGGTCCCCATCATCCAGCCAAACCTGACTGAATGCAGACTTAGAGGCTTCTCTCTATTCTAGGCAAAAAGGTCACATGCAAAGAGCTTAAGACCTCCAAACATTCGGCGCCACAGACCAGGTTTCAGCCCTGACTCTCAATTCCTAGTGTTCTAAAGTGAATCATAACATAATCCTCTAAATACTTTGTTTCCTAAGGCTGTGTTTGTTAAAAAACAGAGCACTAGAAGAACTTTCTAGGGATTTTGCCCCTGTATTTTAGCTATCTCTAAATTAATAAAAGCATTCTGTCTTCAAAGACTCCATTTAGAAGACTTTTACTGAATCAGAGGGACAAAGTAACTGAAAAAGAGAAACTGGATTTTCAGTCAACAACAAATAGTGTGCAGGCCACATAGATTATCTTTTTCCCTGTTCGTTGGAAGAGAAATCTGTAACACCTTCTGTAGTATACCCATTTTAAAGGGTTGTTTTCAATGTAGAGCTCATCACTGAGATTACAGACTGATCTCCATAAAGCTCAAATCACCCTCCTCTACAGATACTATAGGGCAGAGAACCTTAACCTGGACAGTACAACCAGCATATTGGAAAAAAGAACAGAAACTGCAACTAATGTTTCCTCTTGCCTGGAAATCTGCACCCTCTGGGATAAACTGTTTAATCTCCTCCTTCTTTTTTATTAACAATAGTCTTCCTGCAACTACATGCAAAGGCTCTGTTTCACAGATTTAAACACTACCATGACATTCTCGTCTCTTACTGCCTCCAGGAAATCTGAGCCATTTGTAGAAGGCATTCCTGCTGTTTCCCTCCTCTTCCTCTACTACAGGCAAGCTGCTACACCACCAGAACTGGTGCATTTAAGTATATACTAAAGATAAATGCTCCCAAGGATATCAAAATCACTTCTCCAAATGCAGTTAATGGCAATAACAGAAGTCACTGCCACCTGAACTGCAAAGATGAAGAACTGCAGGAGCACTCCCAACCCACTGCAGAAGCCTGAGCCAGCCCAGCTCTTTCCGTCAATTAGGAGGTTTAAGCAAACCTGACTTACTTTGCCTGGAGGAAGTTAGCACTCAAATTATTCCACCAGCTCTTGAGAGGAGGTGGAGCAACTGCTGGCACATAAGCAATATAAAACAGCTGGGAATCAGCAAAGTCTCAACAAGCACAGGATGTAGATGGACAACAGCTAAATTCATTTACTGAAATGACTTAAGCTCTTTTGTAAGCTTTAACACTGGCCTCAGATATGCCAGACGATACCCTGGTTACTCAATCTCAAGTGTTCAGGGAAGGGAGAAGCAAAACACTAAACGCCCTCCTCTTCTGCTGCTCCTCCCACCCAACCCCCAATATGCCCTCTCACAGACTGAAGGCAGGTTTAGGGTTTCTCCAATGAAGAAAAAAACAACAAAAAGTATTGCCAGTTCCCTTCATACTGCTACTTAAGATAAAAGCCTTAAAAAACCCGTAAGCTATTACATCAGGGAGAGGTAACTCATTATCTTGTGTAGTGAAGTCAGAAGCAGCCAATTCAAGCAGTCAAAATTTCCATTGACAGTTAACCCTCAGTTCCACAGCCTTTGGAGGGAAACAGTATCCGTGCCAGACAGCAGGAGTTGCAAGGAGGTAATCCAAGATGAGTGTACAATCTATCGTAGTGAGAACTCTGTGCAGAAGCTGAGACAAGTTGAATTTCCTCCAGCTCAGCTGCAACCTGTCATCCTTTTTTACCAATACACTCACTTGACCCCCACAACACAGTCATTATTTTCAAATGCTGCAGGAAGCCTTAAAGTGACAGCTTCATCTGATGTGTGTTACTGATCTGTTTGCAAACAAGCCTGTTTCCCGATTACAAGAGACAATGTGACAACAACAACCCTATCTCGGTATGGTTTTGAAGTTTCCAGTATCACAATATCTGTTCTACCTTAAACAATTCAAACTTCAAAAATTCCCCCTCTAAAGCAGGTCTGTGCTTGGGAAGTGTCAGCAAGAAGATTACTCTGAGATGGTATTTCAGTAATGGCAGCAGTTTTGCTACACTTATCTCCTGCTTCTGCCTGACTTGTCTTAACTAAATTTAACCCACTAATCCTAACACACCTGAGAAAGACAGCAGCAGCTAACACTATCAATCCTACCTTAAACAGGAACACAAACCACAAAGTAAGATTACTCAGATTAAGTGACCGACTTGGGGTCACAGGAAGTATATTGTCTGTCCTCAATTTGAGCTTTGGATGTGCTAACCTCCAGCCCTAAGCTTGAACCACCAGACAGCTCCAGCTTTTAGCAAGCGGCTGTAGTAACTGAACATATCCTTTGCTGTTTCCTCTCAGCACTACCCATACTCATGCATACCTGCCTCTGCATTTCAGCACAGCAGTTTTAGGGCCTATGGCACGCTCTGAGGAAGAGCCACACAGCTGTACAGTCCCCCTCGACACACTGCACAGAGCTAAGGGTTCTAGCACTGTGCAGCACCACACTAACTGGCTTTGCAGACAGTGAGACTTCGTTTCACCTCCTCAAGGCAGATTTTTCACCATGCACCAGCCTGAAGCACTGAACCCTCACTGCCAGTCAGTTTCACCAGGAACCACCTGGTAGACAAAGAGAAACAATGAAACATCAGTGAGCCCACTTAATGTAGTTTGAAGTAACTCCCTGAACTTTATACCTAACAAGCAGATTTTACAGTTTTTTTAAAACTATTAGGGAAAAAAACCAGTATTGGCAGCATCTTACAGCATATCAGCTTGTAGCAAGAGTTCAAAGCAGGAGGAAAGCATCTGACGCTGTCTCCCACAGCATCCTGGCCAAACCGAAGCAGTGTGGTCTAGATGATCAGGTAGTAAGGTGGATTGGGAACTGGTTGAAGGAAAGAAGCCAGAGAGTTATGGTCAATGGGATGGAGTCTAGCTGGAGGCCTGTGACTAGTGGGGTCCCACAGGGGTCAGTACTGGGACCAGTTCTGTTCAATATATTCATCAATATTCCTGGATGCAGGAACAGAGGGCACTGTCAGTAAGTTTTCTGATGACACCAAACTGGGTGGAGTGGCTGCCACACCAGAAGGCTGCGCTGACATTCAGCCAGACTTGGACAGGCTAGAGGGCTGGGCAGGGCAAAATTTAATGAAATTCAACAAGGACAAGTGTAGAGTCTTGCACCTGGGAAAAAACAATCCCAGGGATCAGCATAGGTTGGGGACTGATCTGCTGGAAGGCAGCAAAGGGGAAAAGGATTTGAGGCTCCTAGTTGATGGGAGGTTGACCATGAGCCAGCAATGTGTACTTGTGGTCAGGAAGGCCAGTGCCATTCTGGAGTGTAGTGTGTCTAGTAGGTCAAGAGAGGTTCTCCGGCCCCTCTGCTCTGCCCTGGTGAGGCCACAGCTGGAGCACTGTATCCAGTTCTGGGCCTCCCAGTTCAAGAGGGACATAGAACTGTTTGAGAGAGTCCAGTGCAGAGACACAAAGATGCTGAAGGGAATGGAATATCTCTGTTACGAGGAGAGACTGTGGGAGCTGGGGCTCTTTAGCTTGGAGAAGAGGAGACTGAGAGGTGACCTCATCAATGTTTATAAATATGTAAAGGATGAGTGCCAGGAAGATGAAGGCAGGCTCTGGTCAGTGACAGGACAAGGGGCGATGGGTAGAAGCTAAGGCATAGGAAGTTTCATTTAAACGTGAGGAGGAATTTTCTCACTGTGAGTGTGACATGACACCGGAGCAGGCTGCCCAGGGGAGTTTGAATACCTGGAGATATTCAAAATCCGCCTGGACACATTCCTGTGTGATCTGGTATAGGAGATCCTGCTCTCGCACGACTGGATGAGCTTTTGAGGTCCCTTCCAGCCCTAATATTCTGTGACTCTATGGAAGTCCTGAGCAGCACTTAGTGTAATGTGACTGAACACAAAACCAGCATTTCCACTCACCCTGGAAAAAATAAGAGACCTCCACATTCACCACAGTATTTCAGTCTATTGACCACGCCAATTAAATGGCACCTAGGCATTGTGGGTTGACCAGACAAGTTTCTGGCTAAGACTAAAAATGCAATCTAAGCAACAATTACAACAAGAGTAACACCATGATCAATGACTACTAGCCTGGAATTACTCAGCCTCATAAATTAGTAGTCTTTAGGGTGACAGAGGATAATTAAAGTACAAAAAGATCCATTAGATTAATCACCTTACAGATGATACCAAAACATTTAAATGTGTGTGGATATTAAGTGTATACTTCTTTTCAAATACACAGAAAGAAAGTCCTTGCATACATTATGCAAACCTCCCCTACACAGTACAGAATCCTACAATTGTTTCAGCTGGAAAAGACCTCTAAGACTGAATCCAACCACTGACCTAACACCACCACTGCCATTAAAACATGTTCTGTAGTGCCTTGTCTACACATTTCTTAACATCTCCAGGGACAGTGACTCTACTACCTCCCCGGGCAGACTGTTCCAATGCTGTTGCTCTTCCCTGTAAGGCTATTAGGCAAGAACTATTCTTCAGGTGTAGCTGCAATTGGAGAGATATCTCTAAGCCCTCAAAGGCAGTACTGTAACAGTACAGTCACTTGGGCCAGTGAAGCACTAGGAAGGCTTTGCTGGACAAGATTCATTAAGAAAACAGACTTTTAGAAGACCCTTTTTTAATTCTGCTTGCACTCAAAGTAATAGAGACTACAAAAATTTTCCTCAATAGACAGACCACGTATGTTGTATTCCTAAAGGAAAACACTATATATTTTGTTTGCCAGCCACCCTTTTTCTCTCATGTCTTTTCCACTCCCTTCTCTGCCAAAGCATCGAAGTCACAGTAAAAATAAGTCCGAGTTTCGAGTAGTCATCTGTGCAACACCACAATGCCAGATGCCTTTGAGATACTGTACTCTTTACAAGGAATAAGCCAAATTTTTGAGATTAGACAAAGTAATAAAGAAATCATGGCTCTGAAAACCACCAGAGATATAAATATTTTTTTCATTACTTGTTCCCCTTTTACTTTTCACAGAACACTACAAATATGGCATAAGAAAGAATTATTTTAAATCCCTGATTTTAGTATTGTCTCATTTGTAGTTGCCATGGATGCAGTATTTTGTTCTACTCAGATGTTAATCGTTGGACTGTTAACTCTTACCTGACTCATGTCTCCCAAAAATGTGGAGCTGTTGGAAGCCCTTGTCCTTAAGCACAGGGACCACACAGGATTCATGACTAATTCTGAAAATTCACGGTCCATCTTCAACAAATTCTCATGCAGACACTCTTGGCAAAGAATTTTAAACATGAGGAAGAAGTACATCTCAGTATTAAAAATTCCAAGACCTAACACTTTCCCACAATTTTTTAACTCAAATCTGTCAGAAGTAGTTAAAAAAAAAACCCAACACACACAAACAGCTTTTCTCTTGCCTGATGCATCTTGGTCCAACAGCTTCGTGCTGATTTCTGTAGTTAAATGTTTGACCCTTGCCAGGAACGGGACCCGAAGTAAAAAGAGGCATAGTCTGCCAAGCAGAGCATAATCCACAAACACGCATCTCACATTGGCTACACATTGTTTCCTTTGAGAGATGAAAGAGGGAGAAGGGAAGGAAGCCATACTGTGCTAGGTCTGCGTATTCTCACAAAATGTATTATTTATAAAATACAAATTAAGGCACCAAAATGTATTAGTGAAGAGAGGAAGACACTCAACTTACTCTCCAAAAGTTAGCATGTGTTTTCATCTCACCTCTCCCCAATTCCACAAAGACAGATTCTCTCCCCAGCAAGCCTATCATAATGTTTGCATATCTTGTAGTGAGTGTGTTTCCACTGCTGGACAATGCTGTCTAAGCAGAGAAAGTTGCCATAAAATTCAGCTTCTCAAGATAAAGTCTTGTCTGTGTCTACACACTGTTGAGCTGTATGAGACCACTGCAAAATAATGTGCATTATTTATTACACATAACACTAGGAAATCTGTAACACTTACAAAGACCATTATGATGCCATTAAAAAGATTTCATATTCAGTTTCTTAGGCATCTTGGGCACACAGCCATTGCTACAGTAATTATTATATTTATCACTATGTAAACTAACTGTAATGCTTCATTAAGATACAGAAAAAAAAATTAACACTGAGGTCACTGCAAAAACGCACTAACGTTCTCCTTGGTTATATGTAGATTTCGTATCTGCAAATACTCTCAGCATCTACTGGACTGCTCAAGATGTCATTCTGGTATGACAACTAAGCAACTCATGCTAGAGAGGGTCCTGAGCTACCAGGTTATGGCTTCCACAGGCACTCATGGGGTAACCAATCACACCGGACTCTTCTGAACACCATGGTATATAGTTTTAAGCTTGGGCAGTGTACTGTTAATAAAAAAGGCCTCATTCTGTATAGACAAATGTCTTTTAATACCAAAAATCCTTAACAGAATCCTTTCAAGGTCCATCCAAGAAGTCAAAGAAGTCTCAATGTTCTTAACATGTGCTATACACTGCACCAAGAAGAAAAGGCAACGGTTCTGGCCCCCAGTGGGTTAAAAATTAGATGGTAGGCATGGAAAGCCACAGCTTCCTGCTATCTATTTAACTAACAGCCTGGCAGGCACAGGCAACTATTGTAAACTGAAGTGTCCTGACACATGCATCTAGTTTGAATCAGAAGAATTCTTTCTAACATGGAAAACTACTGACGTGGACTTCGACGTCAGCTATAAGCCTTGGAGAGATTTCAAACACGTTTGACACTGTCACGGTACTAACTGTTCAAAACTCCTATGAACCACAAGGACAGAAATGTTGCCGGCAAAGCCTCACTCTACCTTCTGCATATGTGCAACTGGAACCTTCAAACACAGTGACATTTTCCAAGAAAAAAACCTCACTGGTGGGTTCCCTGTTTCCCCTCTCCCTCCCCAGAAGACAGTGGTGTTGTTGGGACAGCAGATTAAGCACTTTGCTGGTGGATTTTCAGAACCACTTAAGAAAGGGTCTTTATCATTCCTTGCTAAGCAAAAGGGACAGTCCCCAAACTCAGCTGCAAGACACTGAGGCCTCAGAGCCTACCCTTACAGAAACGCAGGTTCTGTTTTATTAAATCAATCAGAGAGCATAGCTTCTAAAGCAAAATGTACAGACATGCTGCCGTTGGAGTTTTACATGGTTAAAGGGAAGGTAGTGAACAAAGCTATGAGAGGCAATGGCTGAATCACACCAGCATCAGTTACTCATGTCCTCTGCACTGACTAATAGAACATGTATCAGCACAACCACCACAGAGTACTAGATCTGCCTGAATTTGTGTTACAGGTAATGGCAGAGGTGTTTACTTCCCCCATATTCAGTCACCAGAAAGGCATATTGCCCGTAAGACCCAAACCTTTTTTCATTTTCCTAAGGGTTCTTATCTAAAAACTTATGCAGCTTCTAAAGCAGGATTCAAACAGCCAGAGTCTCGGCAAGAACAGCAGTAATGTCCATTTATGACCATCAGAATTTGCTCTCAAAATAAAGTCAGTGTGACAAGAAAAGAAAGAGCGGTTACCCAGATCTAGATCAACTGGTCTCTAAAGCCCTGTCAGCACAGATAAGGGTCATTTAGGAAACACAGGCACACAAGAGAAATGGGGATTTGCAGCATGGGGAATTCCTGAGCTTCTGAAGACAGGAAAAACAGAAGGAGTGGTAAATGCTGTTCTTCCCTGCCTGCACACAGTAAACACTTCTAACCAGGCCACAGTGATTAAGCTTTTCCAAGATGACTAGATTATCAGAGAAGGATGGGAAGATGCTGCCAGACTCAAGTCAACCCCTCTCATTACTGTCAGTGAGCAGAAAAGATCCACTTCAGTGTATTTTGTTACAGCAAGTATTATGGGCAGAACACAGAGCATTCACCCTAACTAATAAAAATCCCAGACAGACAGAGAGGTGTCTCTTTTCTAAAGGGACGGGAGGGAAAAAAATTTATATTTCAAACACTCGATAGACAGTGAAGAGATGAAGTACAACCTCACAAACTGATTTCACAGCCTGTTCTCCCTGCTCAGAACACAGACACAACTGCTGTGCAGGCCACAGAATGAAAGCATCCTGAGTTCGGGCCTCTCATGCATTTCCTTACTCAAACCCCAAATGGTATTCTACAGACAAATACTGTTATTTACTGAGGAATGCAAGACCTAAAGAATATGACCAAGATTCCATAAACATTCTTGCTTTCAAGAGCAGCAGCGACATTATGGGCATTTCCACACTGTCTCCATCAAGAGGCATCTGCATAGTAACTGAAATGCAGTCGCCACAGGAGCACAGTACAATCTAGGCAGCAGATTTCTTGTACAGAGAGAACATTTCCATGAGAAGGAGTACTGCAATGTCAGCCACAGGTATGAGAGTTGTGCAAGAAAGCAGTGTTCAGTTCTTGCAGACAAAAAATGCACACACTCAGAGCACAGATAAGATGGTCATGTTTCAGGCTAGAGGGCAGCGCACACAACCAGCTCGGGGACAGAAAGTGTCATGTGTCTCTGCTCTAAATCCTGCTGCCTAAGTAAACTGCAACATGCTATTTTCTAAGCAAAGTACATAATGCTAACACCATATGATTATCACCACCACCTCCCCCCGTCCTTCATTACTGGTAAAAATATGACAGAAACACTGAGAGCTGTAGAGAACTTTTTGTTGCAATCAAAGTCTCTTCTGGCCTGATCCCACGGGGGGACATGTCCCATGGGGACAGGAACATGGAAACACAGGCATACACGTTACACCACTATCCAACTGTGCTGCTTTCTTCAAGGTAAGAAAACCACCTCAGTGACCCAGAGTTACTGCCTACATGCTTCTAACACATAAGCATTTTTTAAAATTGAGATTACTCAATTTTACTGAGTAGTAAACTATCAGTGTTCAACAGCTACACTGTTACATCACCAAAGCAGTGAAGGTGATGGAGTCTCCCCCAGCCTGTCACACAGATCTAAATGATGCCACAAAGCAGGGACATCTCCGGCTTTGCAGTCAATGAAAGCAGCAGGACCTGAGACTTAAAGGAAGCCTAGAGTAATCAATGATGCATAGAATTTTGTGAAACACTACTTCTGCATCTGTAAATACACAAGTGGGAAGGCAATCTGGTTCAATTCTTCATTAAAACACATCAGTAGATTAATTTAATTGGCACACAGTCTAACCCTATGAATTTTGGCTGGGGAAGGCAAGGCAGCACTTCGGCAGGCAGGACAGGCAGCAGAGCTTACTGCCTGCTGTGTAGCAGCAGCCAGCACCAAGTGCTGCAGTACAGCAGATGAAGGCCTCCACCTTCTCTGCTTGTGATGCAGGGAGCCCAGTCGACTCACAGGAGCAATGGTCAGCATGCCCTGTGCCTGAAAGAGGGTGCAGAAGATCAGTTCACAGCCCTGGGCAGTAGTTGTCCACACTGGCAACAGTCAAAGCAGCTTCTCAGTCCTTGATGACTCCAGGGGAGATGACAAGGTTCACGAACAACAAGGAAAGGGCATGATCAGCCATTGCAGCCAATCAAGTGGAAGAAACTACTGCACAAAAGGAAGTTATACATTTCTGAACAAACTGTACCATTAAAACATCCCAGGAGTTCACAGATTCTGGCTTTATTAACCTCAAGTAAAAATAAGCATTTATCAGGGTGATGTGTGTTTCATCTGCAACACTGATACTCTATTCCTGACATAAAATACTCTTCTTGTATGCAATATAAATGAAGTAACTGTTCCACAATTGATAAAGCCTTTGACTCATCCCACTGCACTGAAGGGGCAAAGTAATGCTGATCTCAGAGACACAGGGCAAAGAAGAAAGTGCAACTCATAACTGGAGTTTGTATTTATTGCCTTTTCTCTGTTCAATATGAAAATTAACAATGACAAAGCAGCCTGAGAAAATGCAGTGTCTTTATGATAATAAAGTTCAAAGACAGACTGTTTCCCTAACACGAAATGGCAGAAGCCATTACACTACCTCCACATCCCTACAATTACAACCTAAAGTGGAATTTACTATTGGAAAAGCTAAGAACGCATTCCCCAAACAAATGGGGCACAACAACTTCCAGTACTTCTATTTTCCTAGTTGCTATAAACCTTTCTCAGGGCAAATAATTACCACGGGGAAAGCACCATACAAATTGAAGCATACAAACTTACTCCAGCAAGAACCTGGAATCACACAGCATTTGTGTCCCAAATCAAGATGGTCACACCACAACCTGCTCAAAACCTTTGCAGGCAACTTGACAAATATGTTACAAACTTCATGAAATTCATCTAAGCAAGGAAAATCAGGGACTCGGTAGCTTTTCAGACCTGGAACAAGACTAGAAGAAAGCAGCAATACAAGACAAAGTACCCTGCACACTAGCTCCTTCAGCAGAGGGGTGGCCTTTGGGAGACCAAATGGGAGGCATGCCTTTCATTTCCAATTAAATCACATCTGCTTGCACAGTTTGCCTGTCCCAGCTGTGAACTGCCAAAGCTGTAAAG
Organism: Semnornis frantzii; assembly: GCA_013399775.1. Lineage (NCBI taxonomy): Eukaryota > Metazoa > Chordata > Aves > Piciformes > Ramphastidae > Semnornis > Semnornis frantzii. The sequence goes on from VWYK01012742.1 coordinate 10,745, forward strand.
CTATTCCCAGACTATTATGCCCATCTTGTGCTGGAGATGCCCAGAGGCATTCCAAGACTTCTGACTACCACCACCTGTGTTTCAGCACTGCAGTTAGGTCTGGCCAGTGAAACACGGCAAAATGCAGCCATCCCGCAGGCTGCAGAGGGACAACTGCAGAAAGGCACAAAGAAAGCTTGGGAAATGCAGTTTGATGTAACCCTGAGCAAACAAATTTTCACTGCAAGTGAGAACTTTGCTCTACCAGCTCTGACTTGGGTCAGAGCAGCAGTAAATATGAATGCAGAGAGCCAGACCAGGTCTGAACCCCAGAGGAACATCAAAATCCATGCGGGAGCCAGAGTTAACTCTGCAATGATAATTCCTGATAAAGATCAGAGAGGAGAAGCCAGGGTAGCCACAGGGAAGCATTTAGGTAGAAAACAATGGCCTCAACTAGCTAACTATTCCTATGGCTTTCACACTGAAGCCATGGCCCAAACTCAGTGTTTTTTTCTCGACTGCCACCATGGACCCCTTTTACCCACCCCACTAAACTACTTTCATTCTATTATTCCATGAAAATCTATTTGATGCTTGCTACTACTTTCCCATGTATTTCATACCTTACATGCTAGATGCTTATACACCCCACCACATCAGTGTCCACACACAACATTTCTCACTTGATGTCGTGGAGGATACCACAAAATACATAGCTTAGTTTGTACAGGCAAAAATACTACAGCCAAGATCTGATTAAAGGGTCAAAGACTGAGAACTACTAATCTAACTTCTTAAGTATTCAAGTAAAGATCTCTTGAACTTGGCATGACAACACAAACACCTGTATTTAAATACATACATATATACACACACACAAAATACAACATATTTTTAAAATATTGTAAAATTACTCAGATGGCTGTAACGATATACTTCACCAGATCCCATGTCACAACAGCCCAAAGTATTGAAACAGGTTGCAAGCCTGACCACAACACCAAAGGGCACGGCACAAAAAGCAGCCTCCAATAGTGACACACAGTCTGCTACAGTTAAGTAAGAAACATTACCAAGTGTCAAAGCACAGATTACAGGACAATTTAAAATGAACCCCAGAAATTGAAAAGTTTGTAAATTAAACACTAAATCTGGTAGAATTCCCCCCACACTAGAAAGAATGATGTTGAAGAAAGAGTTCTCCCTTTGTTACTTACTGGTATTCACAACACTACATACATCAGTTGTAAAGAAAGCAAAAAATCTGCTTAAAACAACATAAAATAAAACCACTTCTTGAGTGCCCTTAATATAAACCCATAAGGGTCAATCTCCAGCAGAAAATAGCCCCCAAGGAACCATGCTAATTAGAAAGACACAAACAAAACTACACCAAATAAGAACTTTATTTACTCTGATATTATCACAATAAATTTCTTCTCCAGGGTGCACTGATCTTCAAACAAACATTATTCTCCCCACCTCCTCCATTTCTGCTACTCTGAAGTTTCTCTGTCAAACATTTCACTGCCTAATGTGCAACACACTTTTTCTTTCAGTAGCAGACATCCACAAGTATTAGGATTTTTATACATGAGAGCTTCCGGAAATTGGAATTTGTTCTTAGTTAAAAATTAAAAGGGGGTCTAAAATGAACATGCCTCTGAAAATCACACACCTCTACAAAATCAGAAGATAGTTAGCACAGAAGATAGTCTTACAAGTGATTATTTCAACTTAGGCTGATGACATAGCCAAGAACACAGTCACTTTCTGCCCACAGCAAAGTAGGGCAGACTATTTAATGGGGGGGGCGGAATTAAAAACTTAAGGAAACCATAGTAGTTATATTACCAAAAAATAAAGTGCCCCAAAGAATCAGCTTATATGCAGTTACTGGAACAGAGAAACTCCAGAAAGTCCCTTCACTTGGCGCACTCTACTATTTAGCGCTGCAGATAAACTTTCTGTAAAACCACCTTCTCATGTTTCACCCTAAAACCAGTGAAATCCAGGCTCAAGCTGGTATCATGCAAAGCAGGTTTCCAGGCTAAGAGAGCACCCCATCACCCTCAGACAGTATCATTTGTAAGCCTTGTCCTCTTGGAGACCCTGATTATTCTCTTATTCTAGACCACAGACTGAAACGGCCTCTAAAATAGCCAGGGCCAGTTCCTCAAGAGCTTTGCAGATTACAGCCCAGACATAAAACACGTCGATAACATACAGGAAGCAGATGTACTATCTGCCATATTAGGAATCAAGGCATTCCATCACTAGATCCCTAACCAAATAAAACTAGATTTACCATACCAGAAGAGTTTTTGGAAGTGCAAAGGTGGAAAAAAAAGTTTCACTCTCACTCTCCACTTTTAACACCTTTAAATTAAATAATAACTAAAAACACACACAGAGAAAAAACAACCGAGCAAAGCTAAAAACCACTTAGACCAACTCTCCGCCCCTTCAGAAATCCAACCCTATTTCATAAATGGGTCATCGGTTTATAAAATGAGTTGATCCTAACTCCTCAACATTCATCCCTCCATCCTAACATTCAGCCAGAAGCAAAGTCTTAAGAGGGCAGAAACTGACCCAAGACAGACTCAACCAACTTGTCTGAACAAAATATACATTTTCAAGACCATGAGAGCAAAATCCTACAGGCCCACAGCATGTATCTCCATCCTTCTACCCACAACCTGAAACAAGGCATCAATTTAAGCCTGCAATGAAGACCGACCTTCTCAGCCCTCCGAGCTTACAGGTGAAACACAAGATACAGCTCGCTCCTTCCAAAATGTGCTCAGTTTTTCCCAGTGTAAGACACATTGGACTATTATTTTTGCTAGAACTGAAAACGGAATCTTTCTGAAGCAAAAATGTTTCAATTTTTACCTGCTGAAACAAGTCAAATAGACCTGGGTTGTTTCTGTAATGCTACTGGGACTAGAAGATGGCTTAAGGCATTTTCCTCTAGAGAGTGGAAGACACGTGAATGAGGCCACCTAGGGTGGGTGACAGGAGACAACAGACAGACAGCTCATGGACTAGCACATCCCATCAAGTGGATAACATGCACTTACACCAAAGGTCTCCACTGCCTGACATAAAGATCACTGGCAGCCCTTCCGCGTCTCTAAAAGGTATGGTATTCTGTTCCCACTTGATAAGCCTTGAAAACCATCCTACCTCCTCAGCAGGGAGCCACCAAGCAGGAAGGGAAATACGATGTGTAGAACTGCACTTCACGAGCCTCTGGATTTCACCATTTCTCTTTCCCATTGCATGCCAGATGCTTCTCAAATAATTCCACTGAAGTATTTCGGTGTTAAGAAAGATGTTTTTCTTTACAATTATTATTGCTGAAAAATATGCTGCGTGGGTTACACAACAAAGTAAAACACGCTAACAGAATATTTAGCAGTCAAAATGGCTCCAAACACCGGCAAAGCACATCCCTCTGCTGCAGGCGGGAAACACAGGAACTGCTTTCCATGCCTATTACACTTCGGGTATAACATAAAACCTGCACCCAAGGACTGCGACAGCACCTTCACACTTGTGTCACTACAAGTTTTTGCTGGGCTGCAGAGTGTTCTGGATTAGGAAACTTGATCCAGGTTAAAAATACAGTTTATTTTTTGGGACCAAGTTATTTTTAACTCCAATGCAGTTTTCTGCTCCTAGTCACTGCTTGAGCCCATAAACAATTGTACCAGCACAGAGGTTGGTACAGGACAAGGAAGCATTTAAGGCAGCCATGCTACTGAGGGAAAATAAATTTAAAAAGGCATTGCTGTTTCTGTCCAGCTGTGCTTGGGCTTGATGACTGGCATCCTTGGGGTAGCTTCTTTTAATACCTATGAAATACCCATTTCATCACCATTACAGCAGTCCTCATACAATCCCTGTATTCCCAGACCCTACTAGAGAATCGTCGGATGTTCTAGCAACCCTGCATCTCTCTGAATATTCACTCTCCTTCTGTGATCATAAATAGCCATGGTTTGAGTTTAAAATAAGATACTTACAATTCAAATTTGGCCCCAAGATGGGGGAAAATAAACAACAAAACCCGAAAAACCCAACACTCAAACACTTATTTCCAACTCCAGAGGTTTTAGTTCCCCACTGCCTCTTTTCTTTTTAAGGTGTTCTTCAGTGGTTAACATCTAGATGTTTTTTGGTACATCAGCCTGAGTGTGCACAACAGACAAGAAACTCATCCTAGCCCCACACTGTTATTTATTTCCCAGCCATGGGGAGGAACATCACCTTCAATGAGGAGGTAATGATGCAAGTTGTATCCTCCAGTTTGATATTATATTTATGTAATCACAGGCCTAATATATTTTCACTACTACTTCAAACTTCTACTGGTATGTAAGACCCTAAATCAGCATCAAATGTCACCTATTAGCCTTTCCAGCACATATTGTTTTGTTTTAAATGAATTAAGCATCATTTTTTGCAGGTGTTGCTGTGGCATGCACAAGGAAAACACTGCCCTTCTTCATTTGAAACATAAATAAGATTAGGTCATGATTCTTCAAACACACAGGTAACACAACACACATCTTTACTTTTACAACATTAAGTGTTTCCAAGCTTGCAGCTCACCTCACTGGTACTTAAAATGCATACTTGCACAGAACGAGAGGCTTGCAGCTCTTACTCTTTGAGCGTGCATCATAAATAAAGACAATGCCCAAACACAGTTTTGTTACTTCCAACACAAACCGAAAAATGCATGTTCAACGCTGACTTATATAGGTGTGGTCACAAACAGCAACTGAATGCCTGCAGCTGCTGGAGCACACTTCCCTGGGATTGTGCTGCAACCTAGCACAAAATGCAGGAATTTATCATCTTGTGGTGGGTGTGGCAAAGTAAAAAAAACACAACACAATGCTTTCTTTAATAAACAAGATTGCTCCCAAGCACACGGTTGAAACTTATTCGTGCGTTTCAAAGTTTAAGAAATTCTTAAAGCAACTATAGTAGATGCATCAGAATAGCTAATATGCATTACTGTTGAAGCAACAAAAGGTTTTTTTCAGCTCAATAAATGCTTTTATGGTTACTTTAAAAAATTACCAGGTTAGGTAGAAGTAATTCGTAAAATATTTAACTGTCTGAAAGAATGTATTGTTTTCAGGCAAACATGAAATCCAAATACTTCACATCCTCTACTCAAATGCATAAGCACAGTTATTTGTTTCTTCATACTTGCTTGATTTGAAATGACTTTAAATCTTAAAAAAGACCCCAAGCACAAATCCAGGCTGAGTGACAAATGGCTGGAGAGCAGCCCTGAGGAAAAGGACCTGGGGGTCTGGGGTGATGGAAAGCTCAACATGAGCAGGNCTGTAGCCTGGAGAAGAGAAGGTTTCCAGGAGATCATATAGTAGCCTTCCAGTATCTGAAGGGGGCCTACAGTTAAGGCTGAAGAGGAACTATTTACAAGGTCTTGTAATGACAGGACAAGGGGCAATGGGTTTAAACTGGCAGAGAGGAGATTTAGACTACACGTTCAAAAGAAGTTCTTTACAGTGAGGGTGGTGAGATACTGGCACAGGTTGCCCAGGGAGATTGTGGCTGCTCCCTCCCTGGAGGTGTTCAAGATTGGGCTGGATGTGGCCTTGAGTGACCTGTTCTAGTGGGAGACGTCTCTGCCTACGGCAGGGGGTTGGAACTAGATGATCTTTGAGGTCCCTTCCAACTTAAACCACTCTATGATTCTATGAAAACCCAAGCAACTTTACAGATACAACTTAAAGCATTTCAGGGTTTCAGATTAGGCAATATGCAAAGACAATCTTTTACAGAATTTTGACATGATCCTCATGTAAAAGCACTGCCCGACATTACATTGTTGGGTTTTATGGGATGGGGACAAAACTTCTCCCTGCAAGATTATCATCCCCATCCTAAGTGCCTGTCTCAGAACACCATCCTGCAGTGTGGGGCTCAAATACTTAATAAGATTGTCTGTTCTAAATAATGTTTATTAAGTGCTTTTCATTTCAAAACATCCCAAGATGCTTTGCAAACAGTATCACTCTTTTCATTCACTTCTTGGAAGCAACATAGCAGCTGCTTCTGAAGTGATTAATAGTACATCACAGTTAAGTCCACAAAGCCACAATGACAGTATTAAGTTAAAGCGAGGAAAATATCAAATAGTTGCCTGCTCTGAACTACTTCTACTTAGCCTGTGTAATCCTAGAGGAAAATGTACCTTCAAGAAGTAGTGGTTCAAGCAGTGAGGAACTCCACTGAACACTCAAAAAGATGCCATTTGGAAAATGACAATGCCTCCAGTACTAAGCTGCAGATCAGTAATTAAACATAGATTATCCATTTCAATCAGTTGAGTTCCTCCAACATTTCCACTTTCTACGAAGTTGTCCCTTCCAGTATTAACTAGGCCTGACCCTCCTCCAGATCTGACAAGGTAGCAGTTGCCCAGGGCAACACATCTGCAGAACAAGATCACAAATAGGCCCACAGCATACGTAGAATGGTAGTCTTGAAATGCAAAACTTGGTAGCTCAGCACTTTGGTACTCAAAAGCTTTGGGAAGCTTTGCGTATTTTTAAAGCTTTACTATTTTTGGATGAGGGGAACTTCACAGTCTTGAATAGAGTTCTGCATGTGTTGATTAAAGAAGTTTGCAACCTTCATATTGCTGGAGCATGGAAACGGTAACATTCTCTTCTACCCAATTTAGAGTAGGGAGGAACAACTAAAATAGTGAAATAGTTTCTTCCTCATCATCCAGATTTTTTTTTTTTTAATGTAAGTCTCATTCAAGAAACAAAACAAGCCAAATGAAATTAATTAATTCACAGAACCCTGCCAGTAATTCTGAAATTAGCCCAGTTCTAGCAAAACCAAACTACCTGCAACAACCAATCATCTCCAATCCCTTTTCTCCTGTAGGTATTTCCAGGAGAGTTTTCCATATAAGACAGGCACAAGGAAGATTACTATGCAAACCTTTGCAGGTCACAGTTCAATACCACCCAGCCCTAGAATTTGGCAGTACAGTCATGTTAGACCAAAGAGCTTAGTCCATGTTTGTCAGACAAGAAAGCACCAAGTTACAACACAAGAACAGCAACCCTGATGCCTCTGAAAGCCACAGCAAAACAGTGAACTGTTTGCCACCTGTGAGCCACAAAAGCAGGCCATTGTTTCTCCACTTGTTTGGATTCACTTTCACTGCATTGATAAAAATGTTGCCGGCTGACCTCCTCTGCTGCACAGCTAATGCAGGCTTTCTTTGTGAGTAAACTAAAGCATGATGCTCAGACAGTGGATTATGAGCGCACAAAAGCGATGTGCTTTCCAGCCATACAGACCCAGCTACAGGGAATCCAAACAGAGCAAAGAGACCACTTACAGTGCTCCAGCCAACTCGCAGGGAGAAGAGCCTTTATAAACAAAGCATTATGAATTGTAACTGGGGTCTTGGAAAACATGTTTGTTTCTACAAACGGAACCTGACCAAGCCAATCTTTTTCAGTCAATGCAGTACACTGAGATGACTCCCCAGAGGATTTATTTCAAAGACTTAAGCTTCTTTAATTTTAAAGTTTACTGCATCTTCCAGTTTCAGCAACTCAGATGTTCACCCTGTACTGCTTCAGTACGTTCCCAGTTCTAGGAGGTGAATAGAAGAGCAAGAAAAACGAATCCCTGCTACCTTCTCATGTTAGTCTTCAGACAGTAGCTACACATAAAACAGAAGCACAGCAAGTTTTTTGAGTTTAAAAATTCACAGGTATGGCAAATTCATGGAGGTAACTATCAGAAAGCCACATTCTTCTCTCTTGTGCTAAATTGGCAAAGCACAACCTTCTAGTTGGATTACCAAGACAAGTAGCACGTGATTGTCCTTCGGCTATTACTGTCTCAGGCGTGTGAATCTGATCAAGTCACTTAAATCCTCCGTATCTCATTTTCCACATACATGAGCATAAACTCCCTCCTGTCCCTCCAATGGCATTACCCTCCAGTCAAATGCTTCACAGAATCGGGACATTCTCCCTTATGCATGACGCTTACATCTTGCTCATTCTAGT
>VWYK01012763.1:3361-13481 GCA_013399775.1 Semnornis frantzii
GGCACAGCCCGCCCGCCCCCGCTCCCGCCCGCCCCTCCGCGCTGGCACCGCGTCCCGGCACCCGCAGTGGCGCGGAGCACCCCAAAAGAGCCACGGCACCGCGGCGCCGAAGGCTGCTCGTCGTCTGACGTGGAGTGCCGTGCGCTCGCAGCGGAGCGCTCCGAGGAGCGCTCCTCGGGGGAAAAGAAGGTAGAGGATGAATTATTTTAGGGCAATGAACTCAAATAGAAAGCGAGTATTTGGAGTTATTAGCAGTTAGTGTAATGATTAGCCACTTGGAGATGGCCGTCTTTCTAAAAGGGACCTGTTGTTACTATTAGTGCTTTCAGCAGCTTAATATCTCACGAGGCACAGAATCAATCACTGATAGTCCATTACATATACCAACATGTCCCTGCGACTGCAAGGCAGCAGCCACCTTAGCGTTGTGCTGGTTAAGGGCGCTGGGCTGTCCTTGCTAGCAAAGAGGTTTGCCTGTGACAAGAGGCAGAAGCCAACCAATCCCCTTCTTATGCAGGCCAGAGACTCCAGTGCCCTGAGTCCTAAAGCTTGAGTATAGCTGTGGGGACTGCCACGGGGGAGACACTAACCGGGCAGCAGGGAAAGTGGCATGGACCGCTGGCCATAATTACCTGAGCGCATCTGCTTCGGTTGAATTGTTGCTGCTGTTTGGTATGCCCGTGTGGTAGTGGTGGCATTTCAGTCTTATTATTGGCCTTAAATGCTATGACAGCTTTCAGATTTTCATCTAAAAAAAGCTCCAGTTCTTCAAAGCAAAGCATATAAAGTTAATACTTTTATCTGTGCATAGGGACCACGTGATTTTCAGAAATACCAAGCAACTGCAACTCGGCATCAGTGCAGTTCACACTTGAAGGCAGACTTTGAGAAAAAGCCACATCCCACAAGTCTGAGTCTATATGGAAGAAACCTGTCTCATCCCCTGGGCAGTCTTCTCTGCCATTACCAAGCAAATCTCGACTTCCAGCTGCAACTGGGTAGTTCTGCCTGACTGACTTTTAACAGTCTGGGCATGGGTAAATGCAGTAGGAAAGTATCATCATCAACGACTTGTTCTTAAAGAAACCAAAGAGACACAGAGTTTTTGAGAGACGGGAGCAGCTGCCTTTTAAACTTGTGTTTGGAGTGGCCTGTAATTTGGGTGCTCAGCTCCACATGTCGTGTGGGAAGTCTGGTGCTGACGTTCTCGACCACAAAACTTGAAACTTTCTTGTTTACAGCAGGAACTTTTTCATCTTTATAGACTATTTTTGTCTTTGGTTGCTTAGGGGGAAAAAAGGAATAATACAAAAAATGGTCAATATTGCACAAGAAGCTTTTAAAAGCCATAGTGAGCGTCATACTTGATGTTCCATTTGATACAAAGCAGAAATAGCTGAACTATCACTGTAATAGGATATTTTCTGGAGCCAAAAAATGCCAAGGTATTCCACACTGGTCCTAAGCTGGCCAAAAAAAAAAAAAAAAAAAAAAACCAAACCCCTGAGACTGTTGTTCCCTGCTGTAGCAAATATCAAGTGTACAGATGGCTAAAATATTCTCATTAACTCTGAGTGCGAGAATTTCAAAAGTCCCAGCTGAAGGACTTCTTCAGTACTGTTATTAACAGGATATTCTAAACACTGCAGACATTTTAAAACTGGGACCCGCTATTCAAATAGCACTTCCACAACACTCTTAGAGAATGAGGTAGAGACGATTAAAAAGTGTGTCCTCACAGGCTATCATTTCAGAGTTACAATTCTAACATAATGCATAGTGGTTGGTAAATGTGGGTGGATGAGAAACTGGTAGAACTGCCGGCATTGTCGTAAGGCAGTTTTATGTGCTATCGTTTTTTCATTCAGCTTTTAAAGCAAGTGCATTCCTCAGGAAGCCAGAGCAAAAAGTGCTGCCAAGAATCTTCCCTGCAACGATTTTGCTTCATTTGAAAGAAAGATCTAGTTGTTTAAAAGTCAAAGTTGAGCACAAACCTTTAGATCTGCCAATACCCTGGGAATGAGCAATGCAGCCCTGTGTGGGCACAATCTCTACTTTGCTCCTGAGTAGCTGGAGGCGTATGAGCGCATTTCTTGGAGTGAAAAGTTTCCTTGCAAGTACTTCTCTATACCACAACAGAACCATTAGCGGTTATACCCATAACAAAGACAAGAGTTAATGTCGCAGGAACAGTCCTTCCCAAACCTTAAGCCCCAGTTTCAGCCCTACCTAGAGGAATGAATTCCGGGCATAAGAGATCAAGCTTCATAGGTGAAACCACTAAAACAAAATCATAGTGCTGCATTTAATCTAAAACTAATGTTTGATCAATTGAACCCAATGGGAAATAAAATGCAACATCACTGAAATGTTGCGCTCAGTGTAATGATGTCCAGGTCTCTTTCACAATATAGTTTAGTGGTGAACTTGATAGAGCACGGTTAATGGTTGGACCTGATGACCTCAAGTTTCTTTTCCAACCTTGAATGGTTCTAGACAGGATAAGTAACGAGCAGGCAACATGAATTAGGAAACACCAAAGGCAGAGGTACACTCACATCACACGCACTTCCCTGTGTTTCTTTCCCAGATCACATGGGAATCTCTTGTGAATGTAAGCAAAATAAAACTCTATCCACCTCCCATGCATGTCTTGCATGGTCCTAACTTGTTTTCCAGTCAAATAAAATATAGAAAAGCAACGGGACTATTTTGTTCAGGAGGCTCACACAAGGATCCTTCAGCATTCAAGGCCCTAAGAATTACTGCCCGTTCACTTTATGTTTAACAGCAAGTATATTCTCTTCCTAAACAATTAATGTGTCTCTCAATGTCAGAGTTTACTCATTTCTGTGGCTAAAAGGTTCTTCTCTAGGCAAGTTTGCTGTTTAGGAATTAAAATTTAGCCTATTTATCTTCGGTGATAGATTAAATCCCCATTTCCCTATGCTGTCAAATAGTACACCAGCCAATATCAAAGCCCTTTTATATACTGCTCTCCAAAAGTTTTCCTTCCCCAAAGGCTACTCAAAGAAAAGACCCCTGCAGCTTGCCTCCTCTCTATTGCTTTCCACTGTTTCATAGAATCTCTTGCTGAATTATTTTGGAAATAAGAAGTTGCTGGGCTCTGAAACAAACCAGCATGTATCATGAAATTTCATTCAGTTCGGTACCTGTTACTTTCCTGAGGCTCTTTAAGGGCTTCACGTGTATGTAATTTTGGTGGGTTCTGCTTCACATGACAATATGCTCAAGATGCCATTAAGTGTCGTATGGAGGACTCATAGCTGGAGATTTTCTGCAACTGAGAATTGTTTAAAACTGTAAAGTACACACCAAGTGATGATTTTATTTCCTTATTGAAATGCCTTTACATGTTTTCAGAATCATAGGAGTAATTTCGTGCATGTATTCCTTGGCTTCCTAACAAAATACTTCAGTAAGGAGTTGCCAAAGAATCTCCGCCAGTGTAATGACAGATTCCATTGTGTTTGCAATGCTAGAAAGTCTTTGTCTACCAACTAGCCTGTCATTTAAGAGCTCTGCATGGTATCTTGTTGGTGTGCTGTGAGACTTCCCTCCAGGCACACTAGAAAAATTCACTGTCACAGGGCTTCTCTTTTGCACAATTACTGGAAATTTCCATCAACCAAATAGTCTGTCTTGTGCCTGGTTACATGTACCTGAGTAGCCTGAAGACATTCTGCTGAGTTACTAAAGGTTATATAGGTGTGAGAAAAGTGTTTCATCACCAAGGAGCTTTGACATCCCACTCAGCTCACCCCTGTTGTGCAGGTACTGGGGTCAAGCTTATGCACTGTCTTATCTAGATGAGTGTTGCCATTCTCCCCATCAATAAGGAAAAGCAGTTCAGGGGCATCTTGCCACAGTTCATAAACGGCTGCTGAACTAAGCTTGGCTTTCATCACAGCAGTAGCCCATGTGTGTAGGACAGTTTATGAGTGTAATTTCTATGTCTCTTATTTGAATTTAGCTTGGAGATGTGAGCTGTTAATGGGTTCTGTGTCTCTAAGTGATTTTCTACTTTGCACGTCCTAATTAATGCCCCTGCATTTGCTAGCTTCCTTGCCTCCCCAGATGTATTATGATTTTGTTTGCCTTTTCAATCACATTTCATCTGTTTGTGTTATTGACGTTCCACACTCCAAAGACACTGTGTTTGTGCTGAACTATCATGCTCGGCACTGCTTTTTGTTCTTGCATCCATCCTTTTGGTGCTCCAAACCCCTACTTTACTGAAAAGCTCCTAAGAGTTTTGTTCTTAAAAATGTTTGTTACTGAGGGTTGCTTTTCCCTCTTTGTGCCTTCCTGTAAAGGAGAGACTACTGTCTCAGTGCTCAACCTCCTGCCTTAACACCTGTTGTCAAAGCAGTAATTCTAATACTAGTTGTATAAAATGATCATAGAGTCATAGAATGGTTGGGGTTGAAAGGGATCTTAAAGATCATTCAATTCCAACCTCCCTGCCATGGGCAGAGACACCTTCCACTAGACCAAGTCCCTGACCAACCTGGCTTTGAACACTTCCAGGGATGAGGCGTTCGTAACGTCTCTGGGCAATCTATTCCAGTGCCTCATCACCCCAATAGTGAAGAAATTCTTCCTTACATCTAATTTAAATCTACTCTCTTCCGGTTGAAAGCCATTACCCTTTGTCCTGTCACTATATGCCCCTGCAAAAATCCTTCTCCAGCTTTTCTGTAGGCCTCCTTTAAGCACTAGAAGGCTGCTATAAGGTCTCCTCAGAACATTCTCCTCTTCAGGCTGAACAACCCCAACTCTCTCTGTCTTCATAAAGCAAGTGCTCTAGGCTCCTCAGCATCTTCAAGGTCCTCCTCTGGACCCACTTCAATGACAGAAAGCAAATATTTATTACTTTGGAATGTTTGCTCTGGACGCTCTTGCTTTAAATATTTGCTTATAGCTTGAGACTCTGATAATGAAACTTTGGAAGATTTTAATTTCAAGAGGAGATTGTTGGGTACTCATGAATTACACAGGTCAAGGTGCAATGTAAATGCGACATAAGATGGAGAAAAAACAGAAAGAACAATAAATTTGTAAGCATACTTCCATTATTTCCTAAAAAGTAAGCGTGCAAAATAACAGCCTCTGCCTCTCTCCGAGCAGAGATCCAAGCATGAGGTGTGACTGTACCCTCTTTTCTCCCTTATACCACTACTGACTGAAGCCTACAATGCCCTGATATCTGATGACTGTGGCCATTCCTCTGTTGTGGAATTCCTCCAAACTAGCCTTACAGACATAATGTGGAACCACACGATACATTTATGTAGCAAGAAGGCTAATTAGGATCCCTGTATACTGGCCATTCATACAAGCCTCCTCTCCCTCCCCACTGCCTATGGCTGCCCAGCTGGTGTCCTCAGGGAGAAAAATGCCCTTTGGGTTCATCCTCAGTGCAGATCTTAGCAGTTTGCCTGGCACTGAGGCACCATTTGGCTCTGTCTCTCCCAGCTGCTTTTGAAGCAGCAGTGGTTAAGTCCTTTAGAGTGAAGCCCTTCCAGAGACCTCCAGTTTGCAAAGGTAGGTAGCCCACTATTATGTCTCAGAAAGAAGCTACAAATTCGGAGCACTCCCAAATCTAAATACAACAACTCTGACAATCTCAAGGTGCAGGCCGTTTGGCTAGATTGGGATACACAGGTTGTTCTGACATGGTACTTTTTGTTGAGGATAGGTAGCAACTAAAGAAGAAGTGGAAAACCTTTGTTTACTTGCACTTGCCGTCAGTGACATCACTTCTTGGTACAAACAACCTATGATTGCTCATCCAAGCCACCGTCCAAGCTGTCACTTTTATTTAAAGATGTGGACAGAGGGTTTTTTTTTGTTGTTGTTGTTGGATGTTTTTTTGTTTGTTGTGTTTTGGGGTTTTTTTTGCCCTGGAAGGGATTAGTGGGGAGGTAGGGAATCAATAAAGGAAAAGATTTGAATAAAAAACTAACACAACAAAACCATGAAGCAGGGCTGACAATTAACATCCCACAGCCTCTAGTAATATTGATTGTTGTTTTGCCCTTGAATCCCACTTTGCCTCCACAGAAGTATTAACCCTTTGGTAAAATACAGAGGGAGAAATGAGTGACACATAAAATATTCATATTAGTCCATAAAGAGAGAGCAAAGTATTAAAAGAACATAGATTAATAATATTCTAGATCTGTCATCTCCCAGACTGTTACCTGTCACCGCAGCTACACACCCCATTTCACTTGCATTCAAGAAATAATGAAGAGTGATAGTAAGTTTTTCTGCACAGCTTGGCCAGCCTGTAAAGGAGGACCTTAAAGGGTTTTACCCATTTTGGTTGGCAATTAGTTTTGAGTGATGAAATCCAGGCGCTTGGTTTTGTGGGGGGGAAAAAAATCTGAAAGCTAGAAACAAAGCAATCATCTAACGATCTGCAAGCCAAGAGTCCTGTTCCACCTTACGTCCCCTCCTCTCTGCACCTCAAAGCATTCTTCAGAAAAATGTATGCAGAGTGAGGACAAGACTGTCTAAAAGCTGACATGGATGCGTAGCTAAAACCTGGCAGTGTTCTCAATTGTTGTACAAGAAGGACACAAAAAACTTCCCAAGTCCTTTGTTACCTCCTTCAAGAAGGCAGGAACAACACTAGGGTGCTGAGAAAGGAAAGGGCCTGTGGTCTCTCTGGCTATAACAAGAAATGTCAGGAGTACGGAACTGTTAAAAGCATTAATTGATGCCATCTCAGTGCATGTTCTTTCAAGTTAAAAGCTGTTTTGATGGCGGGTTAGCTGGTGAAAGCTATCATCTATGGTTTAAATAGAGAACAAAATGAGGAACAAAAGTAGAACAAGCTCTACTGCTCAGGTGCCTTTCTGAAAGATTTTTAAATGAACGCTGAATACACTTTTCAAACCTTAAGAATATTACAAGTTGCCACTCAAAATGTAGTAAATAAAAAAAAATAAGGATGCAGGGCTTTCACTGCAGGAAAAGCTAACATTAGAGGCAATGTAGGCCCTCTGCTGAACGAGATGGATGCCCTGGTGACAGAGGATGCAAAGAAGGCAAAGTTACTAAATGCCTTGTCTCTGTCCATACTGCTGGAGATGTCCTCAGGAGACTGTCCTCCCTCCCCACGGGTGCTGAGGGAGCTGGCACAGGTCATTGCCAGACCACTCTTCATCATCTTCAGTAAGTCATGGCAGACAGGAGAGGTGCCTGGGGACTGGAGGAGGGAAAACCTCACTCCGGTCTTCAAAAAGGGTAAGAAGGAGGACCCAGGCAACTATAGACCTGTAAGCCTCACCTCCATCCCCAGAAAGGTAGCGGAGAAACTTATTCTTAGCGCTGTCCTAAGGCGTATCAATGACAGTGGGGTCATTAGGAGCAGTCAACATGGTTTTACCAAGGGGAAGTCATGTTTGACCAACCTGATAGCCTTTTATGAGGACATAACCAGGTGGATTGATGATGGTAGAGCAGTGGATGTGGTTTATCTTGATTCCAGTAAGGCATTTGACACTGTCTCCCACAGCATCCTTGCAGCTAAACTGAGGCAGTGTGGTCTGGATAATCAATCAGGCAGTGAGGTGGATTGGGAACTGGTTGAAGGTCAATGAGAGAGTTGTGGTCAATGGGATGGAGTCTAATTGGAAGCCTGTAACTAGTGGAGTCCCATGGGGGTCAGTACTGGGACCAGTTCTGTTCAATATATTCATCAACGACCTGGATAAGGTCACAGAGTGCACTGTCAGCAGGTTTGCTGATGNTGGCTAGTAGGTCGAGAGAGGTTCTCCTGCCCCTCTACTCTGCCCTGGTGAGGCCTCATTTGGAGTACTGTGTCCAGTTTTGGGGGCCCCAGCTCAAGACTGACATAGAACTGCTTGAGAGTCTAGTGCAGAGTCACAAGGATGATTAAAGGAATGGAACATCTCTCTTACAAGGAGATACTGAGGGAGCTGGGGCTCTTTAGCCTGGAGGAGAGGAGACTGAGAGGTGACCTCATCAATGTTTACAAATATATAAGGAGTGAGTGCCAGAAGGATGGAGCCAGACTCTGCTCAGTGATGCCCAATGACAGGACAAGGGGCAATGGGTGGAAGCTGAGGCATAGGAAGTTTCATGTAAAATTGAGGAGGAATTTTTTTCACTATGAGGATGACAGAATACTGGAACAGGCTGCCCAGGGGTGTTGTGGAGTCTCTCTCTCTGGAGATATTCAAAACCTGCCTGGATGCACTCCTGTATGATCTGGTATAGGTGATCCTGCTCTGGCAGCGGGGCTGGACTGGATGATCTTTCGAAGTCCCTTCCAGCCCCTGACATTCTGTGATTCTGTGATTAAAAAGAAATCAGGAAAGTGCAGAGCAGTAACAAAACTATTTTGTCAATGTATATATATCACGTGACGCAATTCAGTAAAAGAAATTAAGATGTTCCATATTCATCTGGAGTAGTCAGCTGCACAAAGAGATGATCAGAAAACATTAATTTGACAGCAGTTCTACCAACGAGGACCAAGGGGATCTGAATCATGGACTGAACATGAGTCAGAAACATGCTGTGGTGAGAGAAGTTATATCACAGTGTGGTGTATAAGAAGAGTGTCATGTATACGAGGCATGAAATAACCTTACCATGTAAGATTCTGTGGGCAAGGCCCCTGAGTGTGAGACTCCTCAAGAGATCGGACCAATTTAGCAGAAATTGGCGAGAAGAAACTGGAATGATTTGATGTCTAAAAGATACTCTTTCTGTGATAAACTACAGGGAGAGACTAAAGGAACCAGAAATACTTCGTTTATAATACACAGAAGTGTCAATAAAGATGAGGGAATACACTCTCAATCTCCTGTGATGAGCACAGGGAATGATGAGCTTAAACTGAAGCAAAGGAGATTTTGATTAAATCTGATGAAAAGATTTCCAACATTTCCCACGTTGGGAACTATAGGGTTAAAAAATCCTCTAGGGACTAGAAGATTGTTATTCAACCCCACAATTCTGCTGTCTCTCTATAAACTCCCTCTGAGGCCAGCTCACTCTCCTTTCCTCCTCCTCCAGCCCTGTGTTGGGCAGGAACTGCTTTTATTGGGACAAACATATAAGGAGCAGGCCTGGTTTGGGACCTCCAGAGGCTGTGTTTAGGCCTATGGATGGCAGAGGCATTGTAGGGGGAGGATTGGAGCACTAGGGATTACAGACTCAGGTTTGGCTTGGGGGAAAATTCAAGGGGGGTCACCATGGATGTTGTATCTGCTTTGTAATTTTTCGCTGTATCTCTCCAAATACAATTCTGTTTTCTCTTCAATTCATTTGAGAGTTTTGTTCTGTTGGTTCTTTAAAAACCACGATACAACAGCAGGGATAGAGAAATGGCAAAATATGCTACCTAGGGAGGTTGGGGAATCCACATCTTCAGAGTTTTTTTCAGAAACAAAAAGGCAAACATTTGTTGTTTGTTTATTTCTATACAGGAAAAGTGTATCCAGCCCAAAGGCAAAGACATGAATCATGAACCTCTAAGGCCACACTTCTACCCCTAGGCTCTCCAGGGACAGGAGCAGGCTCAAGCACTAGTACCCAGCTACTTGCTAAGATACCAGTGGTATCTCCATTGAAATTCAGCCCTGCACTTGTCACTGTCCCAGGAATCTAATCTCCAAAGACTGTTCCGAACAGTCATTATGGACAAAACTATCACATTCGGGGTGGGACGTGTGTGTGTATAATTATTCGACTGCACCATGGTGTTTGCCCTCAGAGTGAAAGAGGTCATGGTCCTACTTCAGTCAGTACCGGGACCAGTGCTGTTTAACATCTTTGTCAGTGACATGGACAGAGGAATCGAGTGCACCCTCAGCAAGTTTGCAGATGACACCAAGCTGTGTGGCACAGTCGACTTGCTAGAGGGCAGGGATGGCATCCAGAGGGAACTGGACAGGCTGGAGAGGTGGGCCCAGGCCAAACTCATGAAATTCAACAAGGCCAAGTGTAAGGTCCTGCACCTGGGTATGTACAATCCCAAGCACAAATCCAGGCTGGGTGGTGAATGGCTGGAGAGTAGCTCTGAGGAAAAGGACCTGGGGGTCTGGGTTGATGAAAA
>VWYK01012773.1:0-10493 GCA_013399775.1 Semnornis frantzii
TGCTCTAAGATACACTATGTGCATAGGGGAAAAAAAGGTAGGTTGTGGCATTCACTTTAAATTCACAATATTGCATAAAACACATAACATTTACATGGAGATGGGTAACATGCACAACCAACCCCCATTGTCACACACAGCTCACAGTTGCAGAGCTGAAGTGTCACTTGTAAACAATGTAAACAGCAAGTTTCATATGCTGAATTCATGAAATCATTCTATAATGGAAATCAAATGAACAACCTCATTAATACCCAGTGAGGCAGAGGTGCATATGAAAGACTCCCACTGGCTGATTCACAGTGGCACCTATCATGGGTATGGAAATAGATGAGTGAGTTATTTTCAAGTATATGATCAGAGAGCAAGTAAAATTAGGGTACTGTGTTATCCGGGGCAATTCACATCATGCATGCTGTGAACCGTTGGGGATGTTACCTGTGGGACTGCTAGATAGGCTTGACTCTGATACCTTGAAGACTCACAGTCCAGTGATTGGTTGGAAATCTCATTCATAGGATCTCAATAAATTTTTTTGGTTGTTTGATTCACGTGATTATGATCCAGAAAAATCCTTGATGTGATATATATACTTGGAAGTACAGCAGGACAAAAAGAGCTATTTCAGTGCTCTTACATATGACAACACATATTAGGTTAAGGCCTTCCTAGTCCTGCATGTGATGCTCACCTGCTATGTAGGAAGCATAGTATTCTGCTTGTGAGTCATCTGAAGTAGTTCAGCCTCACTTTCTGCTCACTTGAGTTTAACTGCATATATCTGAAAACTTAGTTTAGCACGATCCTGAGAGAAGGCCTTGAGCAGCCGAGTCTATTTGAGAGGCATCCCTGTCCCTGTCAGGGAGGCTGAAGTACATGATCTCTGAGGTCCCTCTAACCTAAGCCAGTCTATGATTCTAAGATGATTCTATGATGTATCAGGAGTATGCAAGTTGCCTATAGAATTGATAGGCATTTATCTAAACTGCACCCTTTGAGTACAGGAGGTAGTGCCAGGTCTTTTAAAGTTGATTTTAGCACTGTGCTGGCTTTTTAGTTCACTGGTGCAAGTACTCAAAGTGCTGCATTCATGTCTAAGATAGGCAGGGCACATTTGACTGGGCCAAAATCCCAAATTAATCAGTAAGTGTGTAAATCATTACCTTATAAAAAGCTTTGTTGCTTCATCTTGGTTCTGGATTTGCCTTGTTGACTTTAGGGAAGCCACTTGTTCACATGACTGACCTGTAAAAGGAATAAAGGAGTGCCACTTCATGCTCTATAGGTTACTTCACATATACACTTAGTTTTAGTTTTCCTTCTGATGTTTATGACACTGGAAAATTTCATTACAGACCAGTGGCCAACATGTATCCAGCCAGTTCTCTCCATGTGAAATGCCATAAGGAAGCTAGGAAACTTCAGGGGGGCTGCTGCAGTGCCAGCCCTCCCTCCTCCCTCAGCAGACTAAAATGGAAAACTCCATTGAGGACATAAAAAAGAAGAGCTGTACCTGAGAGTAATGAAAATGAGAGCTAGTCCAGACATGAACAAATGTTGACACATCTAGTGTGAAGAAAACACACTATTACAAAAGAAGTGTCATATATGGTTTCAGAAAGCAAACAAGCAAGCAAAACTAACAGCAGAGGATATGAATTTGTTATTGCATTCACAGCATTATTGTATGGCTTCCTAAACTAATTTGTTGTTACTTGATGAAGAGAGGGGGGGAAAGCCTCCTATCTCCAGCATGTCACCTTTCATTAAAATTGTGTTTGTCTGAGATTTTGGTATTTGCAGTTGCTCATCTGTTAAATTAGAAGTTTTAATTCTTCACAGTTTGTCACCTTTTTAATTCTGGTCTGTTGACACACACTTCTATGCAATGCAGAAAGGGTTGAAAATGAAATTTAAGGGGAAATTAGCTGAGAAGAGGCTATGAAAGTGAAGCACTTAGCTCTTTGCTTTTTCCCACCAAATGTAAGATGAGTGTGGGGCTCTCAGGTAGATGAATAGCTGTGGATGTTACCACATCCACATGACATTTTACATGTTTCTGATCAGTGAGTCATTTCTGTTTTAAGGAGACCCAGTGTCTTGATTTTTTAGTGTATCATAGCTTTGGTTTCATTCCATTTGGGCTATTCTTTTAAATCTCCATTTATCTAAGGGAAAGCAGTGAATCTGTCACATGGACAGGGACTGTCAGTCTTATTTGTTTCTTCAGGGTACAGCATGGAACAGAATTGTACCTCAGCTGTTTTTCTACTTGCCAAGTGTTTCCCAGAGCGAGTGACGGCCAACTCATACAAAAGCCCATCTGCTTCACACAGCCTGGTGTTTCCTTACCACTGTTCCACAGCACTGGACTTGGGCTGGACTTAGGGCTTAATCCAAATCCTGGATGAACTCTTCTTGCTTTCTATGAAGGAATGGTTTCCTCATTCTCTGAATGTGTAAACAGTGATGACTTAATGGTTGGACTTGATCTAAAAGTTCTTTTCCAACCAAAATGTTTCTATGATTTTATGATCTGCAACTAGTGGAGTGAGCATCCTTCAGTAATCTGGTCTGCTGGCAGGTAGACATTTAAAAGACTCAGATTATACCTTGTGCTTGGAGTGTGGCTATACTTGAGTCATTCAGATATGGTGCATGAGCCCCTCATCTTAGGGGCTCTACCTTCCTCACTGGGCTTTGACCATAAGCAGAGCTAGAGTAACTTCTTTCAAGATTCTTTCAAAGCAGTGGCTTTGATTTGTTCTTTGTTGACATTTTGTCCATCTTAGTGTTTAAACAGAATCAGAGTTTCAACACATGTAGCTTCTTAAATGGGTAGAACACACAATGTATTTTAGTTTTATTATGGCTGTGACCATGCCACAGTGCAGATAAAATTAAGCAAAAAGCCTTTCCCATGGTTCTTGTATTTATTTGCTTATCTGGATTTAAAATAGCAAATTATGCTTATTCAGGACCTTAGGCACCATAATATGTCATTAGTATCACAATAATATCTTGGCAGTATTAAACTAATCACTCACTCCGACAGACTCCTACACAGATTCCTTCCCATTCTTTCCTTGTGGGAAGAAAACCCTCAACCTTCCCCAAAACATCATCTAACAAAGGTTTGGAGTCAGCAAACTAGAAGTAATTCTAAATATGGGGAAGAAGTAATGCTAGAAACCTCAGCTTTTATAGAAATGATTGGCTGCAGATGCCCTGTACTTTATGGTGAAGAATAGGGTGTGCTGGAATCCCAGTTGTCCTTCTTTTTGCTTTTCCTTTGAATTGGTGTGTGTGCTGGTTTGAGTTAATTGGAATATTTTAATAGGAAAAATTACACTATAGGCTGTGAAAGTAAACGATGGTGATGTCTACTTCACTCATAGGTTTGCTGCGATGTTTAGGAATAAGGAAGCCAAAACAAAGAAGATAAGAGAGTCTCTTGAGCGGGCAGTCTGGGTCACGGGGTACAGTTTCTCAGGCTAACAGTGTTTCTTGAGCTAGCAGCTCTGGTCTCTCCTCTCTGCTGAATAATTCCATTAACCGCTTTTCTTCTAATCCAGCCCAGCCAATCCTCCTTGCGCATAAGGCAAATCTTGGGGTAAGGTGTAGGGGTGAGGAGAAGGTGGAAGGGTGGTTGGGAGCCCCTCCTGGGGTCTCTGATTTCTGGGAGGGGAGTTGTGCTTCTGTATTACCTTTACCTTGTATATTTCTGTAAATATTCCTGTATATACTGTATATATCTGCTTGTACATTGTGCTAAGCTGTAAATGTAGCTTCATCTCTTAACTTCCAGCTGGCTGAGATCTAGTCTGGGTCATTTAACAAGTGGGGGGGGGCGGGGGAACTCCCAAACCGTCACAGCGTGTCAAGGGTCAGGGCTGGGCACTAGGCAAGTGCCAGAGGCTCTCCATGAATCCCTCTGCATTCCCAAAGGGAAGACAAAGGGAAGGAGGGAGAGAGACTGATAAGGTGGGAAAAACTAAACCAAATGGGATGGAAAGAAGACTAATCTGATGCAATAGAGACAGACAGACACAAACCAACATGGAACCTGACACCTGATGGCACACTGTGATGCTCACACTGTGAGCAGGCGCTGGGGAAGTCCCAGGGTGGACTGAGCAGTACATGGGAATCAGATTCAGGAGCTGTATTCTGCAACTGAGTTCAGGAGCTCATTGATGGGTATCAGAGGCAGAAGGGACAGAAGTGTGGAGCACTTGCCATTGAGAAAGAGTCGTGAGCCTGGTGATCCCACAGCTTGATCCTGCAGATGATATCCATAAAATGCAATCTCATGTTGAGCAGCCGAAGGTCGCCTACCTTGCCTGCTCCTCCCTGCAGGTGCCATCTCTGACTTCCTGCATCTCAGTGTGAGGCATATGATGTACCACTGCCCTTGGTCTGCAGTCCAGTCCTTGGCAGTGATTCTCCCTATCACATTCTTCCTGCTAGCAGCAGCCTCTGGCTGAACAACCTGCTCTGAACTACAGAAAATACCTCACTGAGCAGAGTCTGAGCTGAGAAATCCAATCATTGAACAGAATCAAGTCTTTCCCACTTAAACCAGGACATGGCTTTCTATCTAACAAGGCAGAAAAACAGTCAAAGATCAACAGAATTTCATCCCCAAACTTGTCAAATCCTTGGAAAACTTGTTAATGTGGCAAACAAATGAAAGAATGTTGACATTTATTCTAGGGGCATTTCCTCTTAATTAAAAAACAAACAAACAAACAAACAAAATGGATAGAAGCTCAGTTTGTATTTTGCTGATTGTTTTAACTCAGCCTGTATTGGGGGCAGCACAGGTAGCCTCACATTTGCTGATTCATCACATGCGTCTCCTTGAATGACATTTGTTTTGTAGGAGTCCATCACTTTGGAATTATGTCAGTAGTTGCCCCAACGAAAGAAATACTACCATAAGAATATGCAGCTAGTATAATTTTCTTCATAACTTGAAGCTTCAGTGAAGGCTCTGATAAAATGACAGCATTTGTGTGCTGCTTTGCACAACCAAACTGCTTTTACTATGACAGGAATTGTTGCGATATGCCTACTTTCAGAAGAGAGGTTTTCTTCCACATTTCCACCCTTTTCCCAGTTAATTATCTGAATCAGACACTACAGAAACAGGGAAATCTGTAAAAACTATGAAGCACAATTAGATTTCAGCTGTGTTCCCTGAAGCTTTGCCACCAGATTGCACTGCCCTGTGGGAACCATTTATAGAGCTGCGAACACAAAGAAGACAGGACAGAATGTTGGCTGCAGACACACAGGGTATTCATAAGGGACTGCTTCAAATCCCACAAACCCTCTTATCTTTTCTGAATAGCTTTTTGGACTTCATTCTGGTTGGCAGGGCAGCAGGGTGAACTTTCAGAATCAGCCATATGAAAGCGGACTGGAGAAAATCCAAAAGGAAACAATGAACATAGGAAGTTACATCTAAATACGAGGAGGAACTTCTTTACTTTGAGAATGGTAGAGCAATGGAAGAGGCTGCTCAGAGTGGTGGAGGAGTCTTCATCTCTAGAGTCATTCAAAACCCACCTGGAAGCCTTCCTGGGCAATCTGCTCTAGGTGAACCTTCTCTGGCAGGGTTATCAAACTGGATGATCTCCAGAGGTCCCTTCCAAGCCCTACTATGCTGTGATTCTGCGATTCTGTGATGCTCTTGTTTCTGCATTTGGCTGGCCACATCCAATCCCTTTTGACCCACACCAAGAGGCAGCAGATCAAGGGAACCACAAGGTGGTGCTGATATTTCATTCCTTGCACTCACAGTATATGATTCCTTTGAAGGCTCCCTTCTCTCAGCATTGGCTAGGTCAGAACTGTTTTGTTAATCATAACATCACTAATTTCCTTTCCTGCCGATAGCTGCATGGTGATTTTGCTGCTGTCACTCCCCAATAATGAAATGTCATTGCAGGTGGTACAAAATGTGGCAAAATTAAACAAGTGGGAACAAACGGTCTGCTCAGTTATAGTAGTTCAATGGCATGGATTAATTTGTGAGGAGATGCCTCTGTTTTCTCAGGAAGGTTCCCTTTTGCTTGGATTCAAAGCCTATGATATAAATGGTCTGTTAATTCTCATCAGTTTGGTATTTCTTTGGAGGGTGTGATAAAATTTGTTCCAAGCTTGGCTTATGATTTCATGCTAACAAGCTTTTTCCTAATCATGAAACCCTTTTCGAAGGAGATGAAGGCAACCCAGTCTGCTCGGACAGCCTGGGCCAACTGCACTCTGAAAACGGGTGAGTGCAAACGCACTTTGCACCTCCACCTCTTGCCTTCCTTCTGAAAGTGAAGGAAGCACAGGATGAGCTGTACCCTGACTAGCAGTACTTCCCAAATTATCTCTTTGTGTGCCAGAGCCCTTATCCCACGCTGAGCTCAACAGCTCCTTTCAGTGCATGGAGGGGGATTTCAGTTGACAGATGAATGCAAGGCAACCACAATCTGCTTGTGGGAAACCCAAGGACAGGAAAAAAAAAAAGAAGAAAAAAAAAGAAGAAGAAAAAATGTAAGAAAATAGGAAGGAGAAGATGGGGAAATAAATAGATAATTCAATCAATCATGTGTGTTATGAAAAACAACGATTATGGTCCTAATATTAATTCTCTGATCTCAAGTGCTTTCCCAAGGTGTTTAAATTCTGAAGGAATCAGTCATAAGACAAGCAATGTTTTAGGGAAGAAATTCACTATGCTCCTTTTATCATAGCCACCACTACCCAGAATTCTTTCAAGTGAATTTCAAGTGCTGGGTCATCATGGCAGCTGTGGGAATAATATACCAGGGGACTGCTTTTCCTCAGTAATATTGCTCTGTAGCTCCTGAGCAGAGAGAACGCACTTCTAATGGTTCTGCAGAAGCCTCCTGGGCCATTTTATGAAACCATTGCACTCAATCTCTGTTCAGGAAAATATTGCTCTCTTGCAAAGCAAATAAAACCAGGGAAAAGCTTATAGTGAGACAATATATCTTCCCCCCCACCCTCAATCTTCTATGCAGATCAATACCAACAGTTCAAGTTGATTGAATGTTGTAGTTCCTTGCCCGGTTCAGATCAAAACCATGAAAGCTAATGCACCGAGAGAGTGGCCCAATCTTGCTTTAAATGTCAAACTTTTCTTTCTTGTAATGTGTTAAATTAATCAGGCAATCTGGTTGGTAGGTAGCAACCATCATTTGCATTCCTATTTGCCAAATGTGTGAGAGCTTGTTAGATAAATTCATTTCTGCTAACACTTTTGATGGCAGCCAAGCTTGAGAGTTCACTTTTTCTGTGCTCATGCTGGAAGTTATACCCTCCTTAGAAAATGCCTTCTGCAGAGGGGTTGGAGCACTGCTGCATGTGCCACATAACACAGTCAGTACAAAACCTTATCTATAAAATATCTTAAAGGTCTTTTCTCCCTAAAATCTTCTATGATTCTATATTAGTTAAAAGAGAACAAAACCACAGGTACAGGAATAGTTGAGGTGTCCTGCTTCCTCAAAAAGGTTCCATTAAATTCTTAGTTAAAAGCCTCCATTAAAAGCTTTCAGGAACAAATGTGCCTTGTGTGGACCCCTGAAGCCTGACAAAGCACCCACCAGAGTAATTCGTAGCTCAGGGCTGCAAGAGCACCACAGTGGATGCTAATTGTCATCATGGCAAAGTCTCTTCCTCTCCAGTTTTTTGTTTCCTGGTGAACATTTTATGGACAATGAACCACAGGAAATAACTGCAACTGATTATAATGAAAATGCTGAAACCCCTTAAATTATGGCATCAGGCAGGAGCAGTGCTGATGTAATTACTGCGTTAATGATCAAGTAATATTTAAGTACTCCTGTGTGATTTTCTAGTATTTTTTAGTACTCATCTCTAATGTCCTGTGGAGGGTTTAAGAGCTGTTGCCACTCTCCTGCTGGGTTCCCATGCAGAGAGTCTGATAGCTGCCTCTAGCCCCAGTTAGGTCACACAGCAGGGACCAGGACTCCTGTTGCTACACTGCTCTTCTTCTCCCACATCATGTTGAGAAGTTGCCCATAATCACCTCGAAGAGCCCCTTAGGTCCTGCTGTAGGGGTCTGAAGAGGCACCGGCACTGTGATTAGGTTAGAATTCTCATAGAGGACCAAAACTCTTATCTCTCTCTTCTCTTGAGTCCTCACGGCAGAACCAGGAGACAAAAGGCAAGGGATCAGCAAGGTGGCTTTTGCAAGAAGACGTGGAATAGATCCCGGTGTATTTCTGACCTTCTACTGTGCTACCTGCTATTCTTGATTCATATATTGCAAACTAGCAGCTGGTGATTTTTAATGTAGAGTATTAATGTATCTGGATATTTTCCTGGAGAGGAAAACAGCTCATGATGGGAGTCTGACAGCTGATTCCCCACTGCACCTGCCATAGAGCTGCTGCAACACCAATTGCCCTTCACCTACCTGACAACTGTGAGCTGGAGGCTAACAATTATTTACTGGCAAAGCCAAGTGTTATAAGGCTGTTGCTAAAAACTTCTGATTGTTTTATTCTGAGACATCACTGACAGCGGGAGGCTGCAGATGTGTTTCTTGGTTCTGTTTTCATCCCTGCTTTTCAGTTTTCATTTAAAGTCCTCTCCAGGCCTAGTGAGACAGTAATAGAATTGTGAATCCCAGGAGCCAACTTGCAATTAGATCACGAGGTAAAGAAGTTTACTTTAAAATCAAGACTGTAAAGTCCTAGACCTGATTTTACTATTTTCAGTTTTTTTGATTTTGTGGGTTTTTTTATTTTTTTATTGTTGATGACCAATGATGGATCTAGAACCTCTGTGCTGAGCTCCAGCCAAGGCTGTGGGACCACAATGCTGGTGAGTAAAAACCTCCTGAAATGCTTTTGCATTAGAAAACAACCCATATACCCCAAAGGTTCCACGTCCTTGTATTGTGGCTATTCACAACAGGAGGTCACATACAAGAAATAGGAAACTGCATGAGACAGATATCTGTGTGTGTAGCTGAGGGTGGTGCCTTTCACTTGAGGGCAGGGCCTGTTGCAGAGGTAGTGGTCCAGGGCTTCTCTCCCTGCCTCCTACCTGAATGCCCTCCAGACAAGTCTTGCTTGTCAAGGCTTGTGGAGCCACCCAGAGCTCAGCTCATTGCGACTGACTCTACAAAGACTGAAAGGATGAGTGCCGACATAATTGTGATTTTGTTGGTTAAATGGAGCAACTCGCAGCCCTGATACTTGGCAAAGCCTGATAACCTGCTTCTGGTAGAGCAGGAGAAACATGGGAGGACAATAGCAATCCTACTGCTGTAAGGAAAACCAGATAAGGGCAAAATGGAGCATGGATCAAACTGGAACAAGGAGACAGTTCTGAAAGAGGCAACAAGCTCAGAGCCTTAGCAGTTTAGCCCTTGCTTATACAACACTGACAGCATGACAAGAGCTCTTAAGTAACAAGCCAATAGCCTCAGTTGAGCAGTCTAGGAAGGCTGATGGCTAATTAACATCAACTGGAGCCACTCTTTGCAAGTTGTCCTGCACTGTTCTGCCTTCTTCGTCTGCAATTCTCTGTCCCCACTTGCATGTACTGACCTTGGAGGCACCCAGGTACATAACCTGAGCCCTGAACCAAGAGGACCAAGACCTCCACCCCAGGACAAATAAGAAACAGAGAAGAAAACAAAGTGATAGGATTGCAGTGTGAGTCAGAAAGATCAATAACATTAACAGCAACATGAAAAAGAAAGGAGGAATCAATAATAATAATATGTAGGGTTGAAGTTAAGAAGCGGAAAAAGGTTAAGTGAGCAATTGAGTGGCTTAGTGAGAAAAGAATCTAACAGGTTTCCTTAATGCCTTGCATCTGTGAGAAACTGAAAACCTGTACTTTAATAGTCCAACAAGGATAGTTATTATGTGCCTAAGCCACAGGGCAGAGAATTTGTTCTGAAGTTGAGAACTGTCGTTCAGACTTCTGCTATTCCTGTTCAGGTTCAGCAGATGAGCAGCTCCACCTCATTGTCCTTTCTTTGTAGTGTAAAGCTGCTGTGGAAGTACCAGTATTTTATCATTTGTGTGTCTGTTCATGGCTCTGTCTCCTTTCATCCAAATTCCTTCTCTGTCTTTCACCAACCAGAATTCTGCTAGACATTTGAGATTTGACACGCTACATTACCCACTAAAGGTGCCTTCTCTAATTGTTCTCTTCATACATGTGTGCAGAGCTCAGCAGGGCTTTCTGAGGAGCAATATGCACTGTGTATCTGTCCTCTGCAGACCCTTGGAAGCACACAGTGGAGGAATTATGCCGCCAAAACAAGTGAACGAAACACCAAACTACAACCACAATGCTTGTGATACTTTCTTATAGGCAAGTAGAAGTAGTCTGAGGACAAATATTTGCTGCTAAATGGCAAGCTTAATTGGCTTTGCTGTGGATACTGACAGTACCTTTATTTCGTAGGATCATAGAATCAACCA
>VWYK01012841.1:0-12254 GCA_013399775.1 Semnornis frantzii
TCATGTAGTTTGCGCAGGTGGAACCATGAGGTTAATAGTGGTTGTATCTCCTATGAAACTTGGTTAAATTGTTTTCTAAACCACAGTCACTAGAGTGGAGTTTAACAGCGCACAGGCTTGCAGGCCTCCAGCTGTGCAAGAATGTTCAAAGCGTACACTGGGGATCTTTTTGGTGTACTCGGATAGTGACTTCCCTACAGCAGCAAGTGCACTGTTTGGCATGTGTTGGAAAGTGCATGAAAAGGGGATCTGTAGTTTTCCAGTCAATAAATTTAGTAGCTGATCTGAGCATGTCTATACCTGACTATAGACATGTTGGATTTTCATAATGAGTTTCGTTATCCGTCTATGATTAATGACATACTGGCCTTATTTTCTTTTTCATGCCCATAATGAAATATTTGTCAAAGGGAGCTCGTGGTAATTTTACAGGAGTCTATGCCTTGGTTCTTTCTGACTGTTTTTAGATGAAGACTTTGAAGAAACATAAAAGGAAGCCTATAAAGCCACTGAGTTTTTATACAACACATCACAATCATAGTCCATTAAAAAGTTCTAGGAGATGTGTCAAATATTTCCGAAGAGACAGAATGATAAATTAATAATATAAGATTATTTTTTGATTGCATTTAGCTTTCCCAAATTCTTTCTATCTACCTACCTACATACCTAATCTATGTACATATCTACACACATTTGGCCCAAAACATATATATGTTCATATTCACACTCCCACACCTTGTGTGTGTGTGTGATCATATGTATGTCTGGGGACAAATCCTTCTTGTTGTGGCTGAGCCTATTTTTAGTCACCACTGCAGACATTTAAAACCTGCAGAACTACAGCAGTGGTTCTTAATGTAAGGTTTACAGCAAACTCTTAATTCTTCAGTACAGAGATAACCAAGAGCAGGTGGCAGAAAACTGAATCCCATAGCAATTTAGTGTGTGTTGACTTTTTAATAGCAACTTTCAAGGTACAACTCACATTAAAATCACAGTCTGCTTGGTGCTGCTAAAGCATCTCAAGCACTTGCATTATTAATTGTGTGAGCTCCTCTTTGTACTCAGTAAAATGGGGTCTCAGTGTTGCAGGGTTCAGTACAGTCTCACGCTTCTGCTTTTGGATATTTCCTCACTACAGTACTTGAAAATGAGAATATTTTCATTCTATGAAAATATATCAAAACAACCTCCTTTTAAAGTATATTGGTTCGTTTAAAGTGATGCTTTCTAGGTTTGTTTTCATTTTATCTACCATATTTCAAGGTGATGAGCTTTAATTATTTTTTTTCCAGTAAAAATGCAGAACATTCTACTAAGATTTTGCTTTTTCTAATCTGCTGCAGTGAAATTGCCTTGTAGAAACATTCCTTTTCTAGTGATTGAAGGTGTGCAGTTTCTTAAGCCAAATCAAGTTACAAAATAGAGATTATGAAATTACTGACTTGTTTCTATATAGGTGCTGCTGTATTATTTCAAGAATGAAATACTACTCCTACACCCATCCCTTCCCAATAATCAAAATAGGAAGTATGATGTGTTTGGGAATGTAGGTGATGTTCTGTTCTCCTGCAACCAACAAG
Organism: Semnornis frantzii; assembly: GCA_013399775.1. Lineage (NCBI taxonomy): Eukaryota > Metazoa > Chordata > Aves > Piciformes > Ramphastidae > Semnornis > Semnornis frantzii. Next base: position 1,587 of record VWYK01012841.1, read on the forward strand.
AACACACAGCTTTGGGGAAGGGAGGGCATGGGGTAGCCGGGCTACAAATCTCTATTTTGTCCAGAACAAGTGAAAAACAACTACATGAAAAACAATATCTGTGAACTTTTGTAATGCCATCAAAATTTTGCCCAGAGAGAAATTATTTATCACCGATTTCCTTAATGAATTTTAGATGCGCTCTCCTCAGGTCAGTGAGTAACCAATTTTCTCTGAAACTCTTTGCAGTTATGTTTTTCAAATGTAGAATGTTTGGCTTTGTAAGTAATGAAGCTTTATTTACTTATTAGAGGGACTGTGTGCAAAACATATCACAAAACCCTAACAAGCCTGGCCCAGCAAATAAAAAGAATTAGAAGAAAATGACGGATTTAATAGTTTCCTCAGCTGCATTAATGTCTTTGACAGTCTTGAAAAGGGAATTTCTAATGAGCACCGAAACAAATGTGTGCAGGAAGTGGTCTTGTTTTTGCTGCTGCACATTTCAGTTCCTCTAATTGCATCAATAAGGAATTTCTGGTCCTCATTTAATGAATGCCTTTTGACTACTTTCTGAAAGGCAACTCTGGATGTAATGGATAAACACTGGCATCTTTTGTATGAAGTCACATAAACAAGTTTCTATTAATAGTTTTCAGCCCTAGAAACTGTGTTATAATGCAGCACAGTAAATCCCGTTGTACTTTTTTATTTTTAAATTTTTATTAAGCCTAGGTTACACTCTGTTTTGCTTTTGATGTGATACCTCACATCCTAAGACGGTGCCTTAAATGCCTAGTGGCTTATTCTGTGCTGAGCAGAAATTAGACATTCTCTCAGAGCTATTCCTGCACCATCTCTCTCCTCAGACAACTCAGAATTTGTACAATGCTACAGTACCTGGGTAGTACCTGGCTCAAAAAGTAAGTTTCAGAGCAAGATGGGGGAGTTGGGTTTTTTTTGTTTTGTTTTTTTTTGCATTGTTGCAATTTTTATCTCTAAACAGAGGGACAGTTGCTGCAGGTGCAGTGGATTACTTATGAAAGAAGTTTTCTATTTAAAACCAAGAGACTTTAATGGAATTGGTAGCAGGTTTGTACAATAGGTATTGTTTTAAACCAGAGCTCAAGCTTCACATTGATTGTGGTATTTAAATTTCAGTGGGTTGATTATATATGAGAGTAAAATAACCAGTGTTATGAATGTACAAAAAAGAGACATGGAAGAGCTGTGCCAGAGAAGTGAGAAAAACGTTCCCTTTATAGTCCCTAGAGTTCAATAAAGCACCACTATTTCCCAGCTTTTAAAAGCTCTTTTATCACAATGGTTCATACCTCGCATTCCCTGGAGCCTGATTTGTTATACGTGCAGGGTCCTGTTCCATTCAGCAGCATCTCACTGGTTTCAGTGTTGGTTGGTTTGTAATCTACATAAAATTCCTGTGTGCTTGGAGTCATTTGCTTCAGCGACTGTCTTTTCTTTTTCCTGTGCCTTCGCATGAGAGAGCGCTGCTGCAGCTGCTTCATGCTGGCTGGGTAACGCTTCCATGACACGTAGATTACCAGCAGGATCACAAGCACAGACAAGAAAAGGGCCACGCTGCCTGCTATGATTTTATGGAAGGAGATGTGTTCTGTGTCGTGCTCAGGTTGAGAGCTTGATTCAGTGGCTCCAATAGTCGGGGGCAGAGGGGGCTTGCTGTCATGTTTAGGCCTGGTGAGTTTTGGTTTAAATGTTGGCTTTGGGAGAGCTCGTGCTAATTCAAACCTTTCTGTGGTGCTTTTGCCACAGATGCTGTAGTTTTTCACTGCATCAATAACGTTCACTCCTTGCAGCTCTTTGGGGCTGGCACAAATAATTGTATTTTCTCTCAGCCCTTTAAAACTTTTAAGCCAGTTTACCAGAGAGCAAATGTTTCTGCTGCATTCCCATATATTCCCGGCAAGGCTGATATCGTTGAGGGATATCCAAGAATCCAAAATTTCTTGACCAATGAATGTGAGCTTGTTTGAATCCAGGTTGAGGCGCTGTAAATTGGGCACACACTGAAAAACACTAGGTCCACTGAAAGCCTCTATTTCATTGCCAGATAAATCAAGTCTTTGTAATGAACTCCAGGTCCAGGACATAGTTTGTCCTATCACACTGATTTTATTCCACTGTAAATAAAGGTTTTGAAGGCTGACTAGCCTTGGAAAAAGTGCCAGGTTGAGCTTAGAAAATTGATTGTGCTCCAGGTGAAGCTCTTTCAGTCTTATCATGCCTGCAAAGACATTCCTTGCTAAACTTCGGATGCGATTATAACCCAGGTCCAACAGTTCAAGGTTCCTACAATCTTGAAATATTCGAACAGGGATCATTCTTAGGGAATTGGACCTCAAATGTAAACTCAGCAGCTTCCTTAAGCCCCTGAACTGTTCAGATCCCAGAGACTGCAGCTGATTGTATGACAGATCCAAATTCCGGAGATTTGTCACAGGTCTGAAGGTATTATTAAGAAAATAGGAGATTCTGTTGGAACTCAGGATCAACTCTTTTAGTCTGCGTATTCCACTGAAAGCATTTTCGTCAATATTGCTGATGTGGTTATGGTCTAAATAGAGCCAGGTGAGTTGATTAAGACCTTTAAATTGATTGTATTTTAGTTTTTGGAGGCTGTTATATCGAAGGGACAAACCTAAACAACCAGCAGATATACTTGAGGGAATCTCCTGCAATTTCTGAGATTCACAATATACCATTTTGCCTTCACACCTACAGCCCTTAGGGCATCCTCGTTCAGCAGAAGAAAGCATTGTCAGTAATATAGTAGGGGCTATTACCAGAGCTACAGCTGATCCGCTCAGTAGCCTAATTACATTGAAACCTGGAAATAAAAACAACTTAGAAAAGTTATCCCCCCACACATCAGTCATTTTCTTTCAATCATGCTAAAATCTTTTATTTCAACAATCATTTTAAAATCCCTAGTTTTACTCGACTGTTTTTCACAGTTTTCTTTACTATTTTTTTTCTTTTTTCTTTCTTAAAAAAAAAAAAAAGCCTTTATATCAGTACTGAAAAACAGCTGGGTAAGAGGTGTAATCCCTAAGCAATTTAACTGTAATAACAAATCACATCAAGGTAAGTCTAAGGAGTAATTAAAGCACAGGCTATGCAGTGACTATGAACTATACATCAAAAAATAACAGGAAAAACATACCCATCCTCTGTGTTGTTCAAAGGTCGTCCTTAGGTCTTTTGTTTTTTGCTTAGTGTGCCACAAGCATGGCAGCCCCTGTCAGCTGCACTGTAGTGAGTCAGGGCTCGCTGACACCCAGGAAGAAAAATTGGACCCCTTGGGAGATGGACCGATTTTGGAACATTATTCTTTGCCAGCCATGCAGAGCACTCCAAGAGTAAATCAATCCTGACACAGCATTCGCAGCAAAATGTCAAATTCTTCCTAGGTAATAGGATCTTCATGGATGTTATGTTTTTGCATCTTTATAGTTAGGAACCTGTTTTTTTAAATTTCTCTGTAAGGGAAAGCATGTTAGATTCTTCCAAGCACCGCTTAGCTATCTGAATTCACACGTCTGTATTCCATAGCACAGCAGTTCCTTTACTTAGTACCCGATCCGGCCAGGAAGATGCTTTGGAGCATAGGTTTCAGAAGCCCGTGCAGTGAACAAGCTCCGCTCACTTCTGCGTGCTGTCATTCTGGGAGCTCTGTCCGACTGTTGCTTTGGTTTCGCAGAATGCAGCCGTATGTAAAGCTGCCCCCAGTGGTGAGGAATATCATGGGCATGTGCAGAAACGTCTTCCTTTTATCTTGTAAATGAGAAAGCTCTGCTGGGAAAAGAGTGATTGTTCAGAGCGACTAATAGAAGCGCAATGGTCAGCTTCGGTGTCAACTAGTGACTTATGCTGAAATATCAAATCCTCTTAGCCTGTTCTGCTGCTTCTGAAAGCTGTTTTACATCGCTAAACTTAATAGCTCAGCATGCCTTACTGAGACTTTTGTCTGAAGGGCTAACATGACGTTTGTAGGACATGGATACCAATTTTCGATCCCAAGGAATTTTTTTTTCCCTTACTGCATTAGACGTGTTCACATGCCCTTTTTGCAATAACTGCGATTTTTTCAGTGAAGTATCAGCCCACTCAGTGTGTCTCTTATGAAGCGTTTCAGTGAGGACATTATATTTTACAACATGAAAAATGTTTTGGAGCTGACATTTTGCATTTTTGCCTTTTTCTTCTCTGTTAAAAGGCACAGTGCCAGGTGGTTAGAAGAGAGTATTGTGCTCATTTATTTCCCAGCTTGCTGTCACTTGGTTTCACAACACTAACACTTCAAACATGAGCTTCCATAACCCTTCCAATATGGGGACTAAGCAGCTTGGTGTAGTACCTTAATCAGGTGAATTAGTTTTACTGTAACTGATGACAAAGGCAGGGTTTTATGTGATGTTACAAGTACAACATGCAGAGTTTTTTTTTTAGATTCGTGACTCTGGGCAGTCCTTATATATCACACAAAGAACCATTTTCTCTTTCCTTACCTTTCCCTTCTTTCCTGCATGCTATAGAGAAAGCACACATCTTCCTACTGGGCAGAGCAAAGGTAAAATGGCATTACAGCCAATACACCATGCTGGCAGCCTTCCTTCACCAAAAAATCTGTGATCAGAGATAATGGTGGAGAAGTAGAAAACCATGGCTCTTTGTTGCACAAGAATAAGCTGGAGCCTGAAGAGAAGTGTGGTACTTGTTAAAAGAAGAGTGCAGATTACAATCCCTCAAATGCAATCAGACATCTCTAAGAACTGCTTTTCCTTTCTGAGACCAAATCCTTACCCCTTGCAATAATGTGCTTTTACTTTCCCCTTATTATCCATTGCTGTGAGCATAGAATAACTTAAAATAAGGTGAAACCTGAAGTTTTCCATGCATTAAAATGTCAGCATTGGTAGTACTTACTCTGTGAATGACTTCAGGCTTACAGTAATTCCACTGGCATTAACACACCGTTCTGTGGTGCCTAACAACTATGAACGCCTTTCATGTCAGGAGCACATACCTGCATCAAGGCATAGCCTGTGAAAATTCTCTCCTTTGGGTTAGATTTGTGGAGAGGGTCAATTCCTCTATTAATCTCTGTCACTGTTGCTATCTCCCACTCTCTACTACAGCTTGTTTCTGGCTCTCAAATCTGATCTGTAGAGTTGAGGAGCCAAAGACAAACTTCAGTCTGCACTTGGAGCTGTGGTAGTCTGGGGAATTGTTCAACTGATGAGAGCATCACCTCCTAGTTCTGGTGTGCTCCTTATAAGGTTTTCCATCACTGCCCTGGAGTCTCTCTGTACTTGATGGAGCAAGACAGGTAGCATGAGAAGACAATTCAGACCAATAAGTCAGTTTGCCTCTTGGAACTGCTACTCTTCCTCTGTTGACACTAGAGGATGCCTGTGACAAGTAAAATCTTTATTGAAACAACTCATGTTCCAAAACACAGATGACATGAAATCTTAATCTTCACCTGGTTCAAAGACAGTATGTAAAGCTTCAAGTAATATCCAATTTTTTTTTTCTCCTGAAGAGATGGTGCTGTAGTATATCAGCTGTCTGAGCCCTCTCCCCAAACTTTGCCTATTCTCTGGCTTTTCCTCTTTTGTCTTCTCTCCTTCATCAGAATTATGGAATTAACAAGTAACTTCTCTGCCACCATGAGTCAGCAGAGCTTCAGTAGCTTTTCCAGGGTTTTAGTAATTACTGATATACTGGACAAATAAGAGGGAACAGCCACTATTTTACCATGAGTTATTTTCATTTTTCTGAAAGGGGTGAGACATCAAGAGATGAACAGGGAGAGCATCAAATCTGTGTTAATGGATTGCCAAATTCAATTTTCTTTACTGAGATCCTTTTTGAATTACACAAGCAGGAAAAGTGCCAGTGTCTGATAAACAGTTTTTAAAAATTACATTTCTGTATCTTCATACAGCTGAATGCCTTCTTTTCGAATTGTGGAAATAAAGCTGCTCCTAGTATGAAATGTTTCAAACAAAATTTCAGACCAATCTGGCCATACGGTAAACTATGAAAAACAGAGATTTAAGTTAAAACTGCATTTTAGATAAGAAGATACTTTTGGTTTAACTTCTGCCTTGTACCAACTACATCTTGTATATCTTTGCAAACACACTGCATTAGCACTTAACTCATGTAGCCCAGCAACAAAAGAGAATTTGAGGCCAAACTGGTTAACTTCTCGTATTGATAAGCTAATTATCACTAGAACTGATAGCATGACTTCTGAGGCCCTAAAATCCATCAGTTTGTTGAAGTTTTAGCGTGAATTTAACTTGTGCTTAATGTGAGTTTGTGTGTATTCATGCAATATGATTGCCGTAGTCACAGGGCCTTTTAAATTCATCTCTTTGTGCCGCTGCTAGGCAGCTCTGCTTCCTGTCCTGGAACAGCAGTTACCAGGCAGGAACAGGAGGTAGAAGCTGCAGAAGTCTCAGCATGGAGCCCCCAACACAAGAAGGACATTGAGCTGTTGGAGCAAGTCCAGAGGAGGGCCACAAAGATGATCAGAGGGCTGGAGCACCTCTGCTATGAAGGCAGGCTGTGAGAGTTGGGACTCTTCAGCCTGGAGAAGAGAAGGCTTCAAGGAGACCTTGTAGTAGCCTTCCAGCATGCAAAGGGGGCCTACAGAAGGTTGGGGAGGGACTATTTATAAGGTCTTTTAATGACAGGATGAGGAGTAATGGTTTAAACTGGCAGAGGGGAGATTTAAACTAGATGTTTAAACTAGAAGCTCTTTACAGTGAGGGTGGTGCAACACTAGAACAGGTTGCCCAGGGAGGTAGTGGATGCTCCTTGCCTGGAGGTGTTCAAGACTAGGTTAGATGAGGCCTTGAGCAACCTGTTCTAGTGGGAGGTGTCCCTGTCTATGGTGGGGGTTTGGAACTAGATCTTTGAAGTCCCTTCCCTGTAAATCACATGTAAAGTGATGTGTTGGGCAGAGCCTGTGATGAATACATTGTTTCATGACCACAGGAGATAGAAAAATTCGAAGGTGTTTGAAATTACAGTGCTATCCCAAGGTAATGCCGGCCCAGATTTTTCTCTTGGTACTAAACTCTCAATAGATTTTCTGCCTGGAAATTGTTCCAGGTGGATTTCACTACTATCTGATTTTGCAGTAATTTCATTTCATGTTTGATTTGGGTTTTGCTTATCAGTTAAGTTCTAGTATGTTTTCTTTTTCCATTCATTCTGGCTGTGGTCTCTGTATCTAGCCTCAACTTTGCTGTAGAAAGCTTAACATGAACTGCATCCAGAATAGTAAAGGTAGAATAAGATGATGACATTTACTGTAAAAGCTTGTTCCTTCACAGAGCTGGGTTGGAGGTGAAGCATTTTGCAGAGGGGAGGGAAATGGCAAATCGCAAATCTTGCATTCCTCAGAGTTGGGAGAAATCACTTGTGATGACCAGGTACATATGTTTGCTGAGTACATTTGAAAAGGGGAATTGACAGGATTGTCAGACTCCAGTAGAATGGGGTGAGTGGTATAGGGAAGGGACGTAAATTACCCAAAGGCTAAAGAACCAACAGTTCCGAGATGCCGGTGGAATTCCACATGAATCAGCAGTCAAAAACCTTACCATGTTCTGTCATTTGCTTCTCACCATCCTTCCTCAGGACTTACTCTTTAAAATGCAGTTCTTGATTAATGACATTGCAAAACCAGAAATGTTTTTACTCAAGGTTTCCATTTCTGTTAGTCCCATAAGAAATCCATTCAGAAAAGCAGTTTGAGCCTTCCTAGCCACAGCGCACTGTTCTTAATGCACAAACTTCAGAATTCAGACTTCTCAACGCAGCATTTTTCTGTTCCCAGATAGAACTCCTGGGTCTGAGTGCCTTTATGAGTGTAATTGTATGTCCCTTTGGAGAATCCTAGTTAACAAGTGCTGCACTGTGGTCTTTTCGGGTTTATAAGGTGACAATCTGCATCTTTCCCTTGACTGTATTTCAGTATAAAGAAGCTAGGAGCGAGCTGGGTTAGCAATAGTAGCTTGTTCTAAATGATATGGTAGTTTGCTGTCACCGCATCCTTAAGAGCAGAGAAGTCTAATAAAATGTGTTTGCAATTTTTGAGCCAACGATTAAATAAAGCTGCTGTTCCATGGGGATCAGATTTGAGTTGAGGAGGGGTTGGGCTATAACTCCCAGTATAAATATCAGAGTGTGGGAAGACAGAAGGAAACTCAGGATGTAGGATTTGCCAAAGGAAAAGGAAGTGTGGGAAACCCAGGTTCAAGGAATATGCAGCAAGGGAAATAAAAGAAACAGAAAATGCTGTGAAGAAATAGAGTAGAAGACTAAGAGTGAGCAGTGTCTTACCCTAAGTGTCTTGGCAGTAGTGACATAATGGTGGTAAGTGGCAGATGGGAGAAGTGGATAAATGAAAATATCCCCTTACTCTCCTGCTAGGAATAATTAGCTTTGCAAGGCCTGCCCTGGGCTCTGTGAAGGTGAAGGGATCTCATGTTTCAAAATCTGTGATAAGCTCAAGGAACTTCCAAAGCTGAATGGGAGCCACGCACCCTTTCTAGGAGTCGGTAACCTCCATAGCATCTGATTGCTTATAGAAGACATCAGGGACGCGTCTGTCAGTTTGCGTATACCCTGAGGATTTTCTCAGTGCCATGGTTCACAGAGCAGCAGAGGCTATCTCTTTCCTCATGCACAGTAACACACTGTTGAATAGTGAAGCTTGCAGCTGTGCAGTTTTGTTTAAATCTGTGCATTGTGGATAGGTCACAGGGGCCCCTAAGCTGTCCCAGAGTAGATAATGCTGCATCTAAGCCTACAACCTTTGTGCACAGCATCCAGATTTTCTGTCATAACACCTGCATCCTTAATTAGGCACTAGACACTCAACTGTTCCCCAATTGACTTTTTCTCCTATGATTTTGGAGCAGTTTGAAGTCACAAAGCCTGTGCTTCAGTCTCATCCTCCAGAGACACAACTACATGAGGTACAAAGCTATTATTTTACTTACTCTCTGAAACTGATAGATGTGATTCTGTTTCTGTGGATTTAGTGTTGATTCATTCAGGCTTGTCCTCCAGCATCTTCATGAAAGAGGAATGTGAGCAGAAGCAACTGAAGGCAAAGCATTAGCACTGAAGAAAAAGAAATTAATTACATCTTACACATAATGCTATCTTCGACCTGCAGAGCATGAATGATACATGCCATAAGTGCCCTAGAGATGTGTAGGTGAAAAATGAAAGGCAGTCTTGGTGACCTTTTCTTGTGATTCTGCCTGTAGTCTCTGCGAAGATGCCAAGGAGGTTAGGTTAGAGTAAACCTGGGCTTGTTTCTAATGCCTTTCACTCTTGAATGGGCCAGGTTGCTGTTTCTGGAAGGGTGCCTGAAGTCTGACTGTCCAGGCAGTAAGTATGAGGTTTATGCAACCTGAAGTGTTCAGAAGCCCTAAGGTGTCACCATGAATTATACTTCTCTGTGAAGTATGATTTGTTCTCCAAGGGATATCTGACTTCCACCTTGATATAAAAATTCTTCATATGCATCTGTGGCTGATTCTGATGGATGGCAAAGACAATGAACTTACTTCCTGGCGAGCCAGAGGATCATGAAGATCTTCTAGGAAAGTTTTATTCATGGGGAAGTCTGTAATAGCTGGAACTCAGTTGGAGGCTTTGCATAACTAAATTCAAGCAGAGTTACAGCATGATTCAGAGGGGACAGGAAGCATCTGGTTTCAGAACACATCCCTCTGTGGCCTTTAAGGCTGTGTTTGATAATCACTGGCTGCTCCAAGCTCTCATTGGCTAAAGAGTACAGGACTTGCCAAAGATGGGAATGGTTGATGAGCAGCAAAAGGGAGGAGTTTAGGTCTTGGATGTCTCGATAGGACTCAGGATAAACCCATGGAGCCATTCAGGATATTGGTATCTGATAGTTTACTTTAAACCGGTGTGATGAGCAATTTAACTATGGGTTGGTGGAGTGCATGTGTGATCATAAATACTTTCTATTCTTTGGAGAATTAATTGAAAAAATGCAGATATCCTCTGAGGAAATTTTCCTTTAAGTGGATATGTTTCAATAAAACCCAAATATTTTCTGACAGACACTTAATTGCAAGAAAAAAAAAATAATCCTGACAGTGGCCAGTTCTGGCCAGAGCATAAGGAGAGAGCTCTGACCATGTCCCATCTCACTGGTAAGAACTGGAGCAGTACGTTTGACTAAGGATTAATGAGGTGATGGTAGTATCAGTAATATGGCCATTTGGACAATATTCTGTTTTTCCACCAAACCCTAGACCTTTGCAGTCTTCAATGTTAACATGTAGTCAAAAACCTCAGGGCTAGCATGTCCTCCTCAGTGTCTCTGTGTTTTCGCTTGTAGCTTCCCCTTCCTAACTCCTATCCTATGTATGCTTCTCTGAGGAATGAATACTTGTCAGTTGCACAGCATAAAGTGTGTGTATACAATGAACATTCACACTGTAGGCATTTCAGATGTGTTCTCTAGTAAAAGTGAAACTACCTTGGAATCTCGCTATATGCTGAAGCTGCAGAGTCAATGTGGGAGTATCTGTTGGCTGCTGTGGCTCCTTGACTGCTAGAGAATGTCAGCTGGAATGAACTTTA
>VWYK01012938.1:3200-20972 GCA_013399775.1 Semnornis frantzii
AGAAAAAGAAAAAGGAAGAAGAAAACCAAAAATAAATAGAAAAAGGGGGAAAAAAAAAAGGAAAAGAAAAAGAAAACCAAAACCAAAACCAAAACCAAAGCAAAACAAAAAAGTTCCCAACACACACACACACAAAACCTCACCCAAAACAAACAAAACCAAACAAACCTCAAGCTAAATAAATAAACAAAGACCCAAATGAAACAAACAGGAGCAAAAACAACCCTATCCAGACTAAAGAAGCAAAAACCAAGTCAAAGCCAAAGTAAACCAGAAAAAGACCATACCAAAGCAAAACCCAAACCTTGACTTTCACTGTATGGGGCAGTTGCAAAGAAATGCTAAGTGCCCAGAGGATGTATAAAGGAAAAGAGGTTCAGCAGGACTGGAGCCACAGACTGCAGAGCAAGGTTTACACAAATGGATTGATGTTACAAGTTTCCAACCCTGAAGGTGCTCAGCCCTGTCAAGTTGCCCTGCCAAGACTAAATTAAATGACACTGAGCCAGAAAAGTTTCAGAACACCAAGTGAGAGACTTTTACTTCATTGACAGTTTTAGATCCTTTTGTATTGTCGTTTTTCTCCTGCTCTATTCTGGTGCCTTTATTTTCTCTGATAGTTTTTTCATAAAAAATATCTTTTGCAACAAAGAACAAACTGTTTTCAAGAGATGTGTAGTCCTTCCTGGAGCTTTACACCCACTCTTTAGACCTGCTCATGAAGGCTCAGGAAAGCTGTAGAGTACAGCTCTTCAAAATGCAGTTATTGCAAGAGGGACAAATAGTGGGGAGTAAAAACTGTCTCCATGGCATCCTGGGGGCAAAGGAACCTTGCTAGTTTGTTATTCACAACTGATGCTTTGGTGTGATTTTTTTTTTTCCTCCCCTCTTTTTTGCTTGCAAGTTTTTTTTTTCTGGCAAACACCCAAAGGATTTGCCATTAGCAGTCTTGATCTCTTTATTATTGCACAGGCTTTTTTAGAGCTCTTAATACTAGTCAAGGCTGAGTCCTTGGCAAGGCAAGGTTCTCACAGACAAGAGGAGTTTTTTTCCACCTTAGAGCTGCAAGGATCTGGCCACTCGATTGCAGTGGAAAGGATACAATTTTAATTGTGCTAACTGAATATTAATGATGACCTGAAGGACAGCTTAATCCCTACGGAAACACCTGAAACTCATCTTATTTAGGGAAAGTTCCTGCACGTTACAAGGAATCATTTCATGTCACTTTCCCCTTGCCTTATTGGTAAGGATATTTTGCTAGCAGTAGCTCTATCCAGAATCCCTGTTGGGAGCTCCTGTGTCCATTGTTGGGGAGCTCTAATTCTCTGGAACTGATTCATCAGTCTTATAACTGGAGAGAATTACTACAAGATTTAAGCTTCATCTTCCCTGTAACATACCATAGGCTACCCTTGCATGTCAAGAGAATCAGAGAAATGCTGGCTGGAAGGCATGTCTGGAGGTCATACAACCTCCTCCTAAAAAACCATCATCAATGATACATCGATGTGACCACATCTATCCAGGTCCTTAAAAACTCCAACAATTAAGAACTCACAAATTCTCTGAGTAAACTGTTTTAGTGCTGCAACACTGACTCGGTTGTGGGATTTCATGAGGCAGGAATTATAAAATCTGCAGTTATTTTATTTCCAGAAAGCCCTGCCCACAACTTTATATAAAATTAGTTAAATTTGGTTCATAAATTCGTTTGGGAAAATCTTCCAGAAGGATGCTTACAGGGAATTTAGTAATTCAGGAAAATCAGGGAGCTTGGAAAGGTTTGCTATAAAAAAATAGCTTTGCCAGACTTAAAAATAAAGGCAGCCTGGAGCCCTAGGGAACGTCTGTGCTACTCACTGCAGGGGAGTAGGAATTGGGAGATGGTCCCTTGGCTCCTTGTGGGCAGTCTGGCAGTGCCTTGAAGTGCAGATCGTGAGGCAGCACAGGGTAGAGCTCAGGCTGCTCACAGCGTACCCACGGTTAGGGCAGAGCCAGGTCCCTTCCACAGGCAGGCAGCATCTGACGGTCGAGAGCAGGGACTGTGCTTTCTCGGCACCGTTCTTTCAGATGCCCCTCAAGGACTGACTCAAGGAGCGACTCCAGGTCTAAGTCAAGGTCCGAGTCCGAGTCTGACGCTGGCAGTCCGTGGCTAGCAGTCCGTGGCTGGTAGTCCGTGGCTGGCAGTCTTTCTTAAAGCCCTCTCAAAGTGCCCTGTAGCAGTCTCCAGCAGTCTGCTCCAAGTCTGCGCTTTTCTGCTCTTTTCTGCTCCCAAGTGCTCCTAGATAATGTGTCCCATTGCCATATCTCTATGCTGGGGCAATTTGCTCTCACCCTTGTTCCAGCCTGCAGGGGTGGGGTAAGGTACTTGACACCTACTCCTTTCACATTCCACACCCCCGGAACCAGAGGTAGGGGGAAGCAGAACAGTTTCCCACCCCATTCAAACCTTCCCTGGGCCAGGGACTTGGGTGTGCCCAGCCACAAACACCCCCCAGAATTTTTTTTTTCCCTGATATCTACCTCCTTAGCTGCAACACAGACTGGCTCCTTGATTTGCTTTGCAGCCACCCACTAGGGAACAGAGTTCAGGTCTCTTGTCTTGCTCTACCACACGGCCATATTGATCCTGCCACCCTAATTTTGGTTGTCCACACATTCTCAAAAGTGCCTTCTCTCACTGCAAGTTGTTGGTGTAAATGTTGAATGCTGCTGGATCTGGTATGACCCCCAGAGTATTCTTAGTGATGCTGTTAAGAGGTTAAAGACACTGATTACTTACTCATAGCTTGAAAATTGGCTGCACTACTGGGCTTTAACAGCCTGTTTGTCCAACCCAGACTTTGTCAGCTTACAAACAAGAATGTTGCAGGACTTGTCAAAAGCCATGGTGAAGCTGAAGTTCTGACAATCACTTCATGCTAGAATGACCTCGGGTTAGTCAAGCATAACCAACCCTTAATAAACTAGAGTTGGCTTTTCCTGGTTGCCTTCTGCCTTCCATGCCCCTGGAACCAAATCCCCAAATGAAAGATCTTTTTGCAAAGACATTAGGCTGACAGGCAAGGACAACAACTCAGGGCACTGTAGATGATTCTCAATGATCACTATACCATTAGCCTTTTTCCAGTCAGTGGGCTGACTTTGTTTGTCTTTTCCACTCAGCAACAGACTAGCATATTTTCTCTGAACTTGCTTTTGCTACCAGCTCACAAGGGACCAGAAGGGCTGAGTTCACTTTGTTACTCCATCACAGCTCTGTGTGGCAGCAGGCAAATCATGCAGAAGATTTTCCCCCATCTAACAAGACCCCACCTGGAGTCCTGTGTGCAGTTCTGGAGCCCCCAGCACAGGAAGGACATGGAACTGTTGGAGCAGGTCCAGAGGAGGCCATGAAGATGCTCAGAGGGCTGCAGCAGCTCTGCTGTGAGGACAGGCTGAGAGAGTTGGGGTTGTGCAGCCTGGAGAAGAGAAGGCTTCCAGGAGACCTTAGAGTAGCCTTCCAGGATCTGAAGGGGGCTACAGGAAGGCTGGGGAGGGACTATTGACAAGGTCTTGTAATGCCAGGACAAGGGGCNGTCTGTTATCTAGATTCCAGTTACAGCTCCCTTCTGAGTAACACATCCCCTTCTTCACACAGGTGGAATGAGCTGCTCCATGGGCATGATTACCTGAAGTGATTACAGAGAACATTAAGACAACAGTGTTATGTGACTGACTTCTGCAAAAGAAGCATTTGCCATGATCATTGCATGGAATAAAATACAGAGAGCCCTACTTTTTTGAGTCAATATTGCACACAAGAGACTCTCACAGACTACTTTTCAGAACCACTAAATATCAAGGCTGGTTAAAAAAAAAAAAAAAAAAAAACGAAACAACAAAACAATTTTCTTCGCTCTGTTCTTGGAGAAACACAGCTTGGATTTGGTTTGCTGCTATTCATGAGGGTCACGCTGTGCTCCTTTTTCATGCATATTTAAGTGGTTTTTAGTGTTTTGCAAAACATTCCCAGAACCTGCAAGCATCATGGGTTTGTCCTGTAAGTGGATTATATTAGATTTCCCAATCAGCCCAGTAAAGACTTTTTGGCATACACCTCAGAGTCCCAAGTTCAGAGCTCTGAGATGCAGTGAAGCAGCAGGCACGTTCATAGTCTCTACATTTGTATCCATTAACTCTAACCCTCACAGATCTTAATTGTTCATCACTTCTCTTCTACAAACTCACCAGGGCTTCCCCAATGGTTTTTCTTTTTTTTGGTTTTTTTTTTTTGCAAAGCCAAAGCTGTGAAAAACAAAAAAAAAAAAAAAAAAAAAAAAACAGAAATGGGGGGAATGCACTTGTACTGTTTGGTAAGAATAATAAGAAAATTAATAATTAAGCTAAATCCATGAACTGTTCTGCTCTCCAGAGGTCAAATAAAAAGTAGAAATCGACTGGAGGCAGCACCAAAGAGAATCAGTGTGGAAGGACCCCTGCTTCTGAAGGAGAGTGTCAATACAATAGGCTCTTACCTCCTTCACAGTCAATGACATTTGAATGTCTCAAATTCTCTGCCTCCTGTATTGGCCAAGGTTCTGCTGAGCTCATTACCAAGTGACAAGGAATAGTCACCCTGAGGAGGGAGAAGAAAATATCAAGGGTGGGTGAAGAAGGGTCTCATTTCCTGCTATGGGGAGAGAATGGCTTTCTGATCCATGCATGCTCTCATCAGCCAGGATGGGATTGTTATTCTTCATGAGCAGGCTAGAGCTCAGTGAGATGTTATTTAAGCCATATCCTATCAGAGAGGACAGGTTGAATTGACATATAGAATCATAGAATGGCAAGGTTGGAAGGGGCCTCAAGGATCAGCCAGTTCCAACCCCCTGCCATAGGCAGGGACACCTCCCACTAGCACAGGTCACTCAAGGCCTCCTTCAACCTGGCCTTCAACACCTCCAGGCAGGGAGCAGCCACAACCTCCCTGGCCAACCTGTGCCAGTGTCTCACCACCTTCACCGCAAACAACTTCCTCCTAACATCCACTTTCAATCTCCCCTCTGCCAGTTCAAACCCATTGCCCCTTGTCCTGGCATTACAAGCCCTTGTCAATAGTCCCTCCCCAGCCTTCCTGTAGCCCCCTTCAGATCCTGGAAGGCTACTCTAAGGTCTCCTGGAAGCCTTCTCTTCTCCAGGCTGCAGAGCCCCAACTCTCTCAGCATAGCAGAGCTGCTGCAGCCCTCTGAGCATCTTCATGGCCTCCTCTGGACCCTCTCCAACAGTTCCATGTCCTTCCAGTGCTGGAGGTTCCAGAACTGCACACAGGACTCCAGATGAGGTCAATATCAAGTGCTGTGAGTGAGGAAGATGGTGAGGACATTTGTAACAACAGGTTTTTGGAAGTACCAAATCTCTCTTGTGCAGACACTGCTGTTTTATTAAGAGTTTAGAGCTGGGATATGTCAGTGCTACTCCTGTATTGCAGAAGGCCACAGCCCTGGAAAAAAAACCCTCAAGCTTTCAACGCTGAAGGGAGAGAGATGGATATCCTGAGCTCCCAGGGCAAGGAAAATAAGATGCTAAAGAAAGAAACTATTTCTGCCCCCTCCCTGGCATGCAGCTTGCTGGCACCCTGTGGAAAATCAAGGAAGTATCTCAAAAAAGAAGTGAGAAGGTAGAGAAGACAGAGGCAGTTGTAGATATTCCTAAATATGCTTGCAAGATTCACAGAATTCTGAAGACTCTCTGAACCACAGCAGCTTGGGTGCTTGCTTTAGGATGTGTTTTTGTGTGTAATAGTTTGAGACTTTACAGGCACTTAGCACTTCACAGCATCCCATAATCTCCTTTCCTGGCCACAGGGTTTCAGCTGCCCTGCCACATACACAAGGCAGCAGAATTTCTGTAATAGTTTCTCCAAGCTTAAATCAAGTCCAGGCTTATTAGCAGACGTTTATCACCTTAGATTATCCCAACAGCAGTACAATCTGCTTCTGGGATGCACATTTTGCCAGACAGAACTGCAGACAAGTCACTGGGGCTGTTTCAATTACTTCAAAATGACAACACTTAACTACTTCAGGAGAAAAAAAAAAGCACAGGCAAAAAGTCTTGTGCTCCTGCCTTTTCTTTTTGCTCTCCCTGACACCTGGTACAGCATCATTCATTCATGATTCAGAGCATTGAAAAAACGCAGTTTTGTTTTGAGGGCTTTTACTTCTATGGCAGAGGTCTAATTCACGCTTTGCCCCACGGCAGTTCTGTTTTCTTTCTGTCTCTTGCTACCTCCATTCTTGCAATGAGTTTCTGGATACTGAGCTGTTCAGACAAATCAAGTTTTGAGCCCCAGTGGCACTCTTCTTGCTGAAAACACCCAAACAACACAGCAGTGCTGAGAGATTCGCAATGTCCATTGCCTAGTACCGCAGGACCTGACTGTGTACAGTGACATCTCCAAAGGAGGAGGAGTTCCTGTTTGCAAGCACCCACTAGAGTCACTGATGGGTCTCTGAATGCTCTGAGGCACGAAAAAGAACACATACTTAATTACAGCTCTTTGCTGAATTTTGACAGTCTTCAGCTCAGCCACAAATGGAAAAATGACGTCTTTGCTTCAAGAGCGGAAGGCAGCTGGGTGAGACAGCACCAATCACTTGAGTGTGGAAGTGGGTGTTGTGAAGAGATCAGGGATTTAAAATGTCCTCCTGTTCTATTGTGTAAGCAGGGTGGGGATGTCCTGCTTGATTATCAGAGGTTTTGAGGTTCACTGATGGACCAGCAAAGAGCATGAAGGTGGTGTTCAGCAATACAAACTGAACCCCAGCAAAATCCGTTGCCTAAACCATAGATCACATTCTGCACACATCTGGTTTCTATGTTGCCTTTATCCCACCCCACCACCAACCTTGGTAGGAGTTTGTGGTAGAGAAAAGCTCTCTGTACCAACTATGGAATTTAGAAGAAACCCTAATGTTGAGAACTATTAAACCTGTGTCATTAAGATAAACAAATCTTTCCTCCCTTCTCACCCATTTCTCTTCTTTCTAGAAATTTCTGGGTGTGCTGAATCACCATCACAGTATCTGAACATCCTCTATAAATGCATGAATGCATTTTTTCCCCATGTGATGTTTCCTCTCTTGGAAGCAGGGAGAGACTTGAAAGTGCATGACCTTTTTTTCTTCAAGCACTCATGTATTTTATGATTATTTATTGCTTATTAAATGCAAGGTCAGAGAGTTGCATCTGCTGTTTGCCACTGGAACTGGTGAGGCTGGCAACAGTTTATGGATCCCACTGCATGTGTCATTCTTAAATCTAGCAAGTTAGTTGTCCTAGCAAAGCTGCTGACATTAAGTAAAAGTTAGTAATGATCAACCTGGACCTGAATAAGGCATTTGACTCTGTCCCACATGACATCCTGGTCACCAAACTGGAAGAATGTGGACTTGATGGGTGGAGCATTGCTGGATAAGAAATTGGCTGGATGGTGGCATGCAGAGAGTAGTGATCAAGGGCACAATGCCCACCTGGAGACCAGTGACAAGTGACATCCCTCAGGGATCGGTGCTGGGACCAGTGCTGTTTGACATCTTTGTCAGTGCCATGGACAGAGGAATCAGTGCACCCTCAGCAAGTGTGCAGATGGCACCAAGCTGTGTGGCACAGTCAACTTGTTAGAGGGCAGGGATCCATCCAGAGGGACCTGCACAGGCTGCAGAGCTGTGCCCAGGCCAACCTCATGACATTCAACAAGGCCAAGTGTAAGGTCCTGCAGCTGGGTAGGCACAATCCCAAGCACAGCTCCAGGCTGGGTGGGGAATGGCTGAGAGTAGCCCTGAGGAAAAGGACCTGGGAGTCTGGGGTGATGAAAAGCTCAACATGAGCCTGCAGTGTGAGTGCAGCCCAGACAGCAACTGTGTGCTGGGCTGCAGCAAGAGCAGTGTGGGCAGCAGGGCAAGGGAGGGGATTGTGCCCCTTGGCTCTGCTCTCCTCAGACCCCAGCTGCAGTCCTGGGTGCAGTTCTGGAGCCCCCAGCACAGGAAGGACATGGAAGTGTTGGAGTGGGTCCAGAGGAGGCCAGCAAGATGGTGAGAGGGCTGCAGCAGCTCTGCTATGAGGACAGGCTGAGAGAGTTGGGGCTCTGCAGCCTGCAGAAGAGAAGGCTTCCAGGAGACCTTAGAGCAGCCTTCCAGGATCTGAAGGGGGCTACAGGAAGGCTGGGGAGGGACTATTGACAAGGTCTGGTAATGACAGGACAAGGGGCAATGGGTTTGAAGTGGCAGAGGGGAGATTGGAACTGGATGTTAGGAGGAAGTTGTTTGCAGTGAGGGTGGTGAGACACTGGCACAGGTTGCCCAAGGAGGTTGTGGCTGCTCCCTGCCTGGAGGTGTTGAAGGCCAGGTTGGAGGAGTCCTTGAGTGACCTGTGCTAGTGGGAGGTGTCCCTGCCTATGGCAGGGGGTTGGAACTGGCTGATCCTTGAGGTCCCTTCCAACCTGACCATTCTATGATTCTAATCAGATCTACTTCATCCCAGAGTAGGTCAGAATCATTCAGACATTGGGTCAACATTTCATATCTTCATCTAACATCCGGCCACTGTTCCGTTGACATCAACTAAACTGCACAAGTTTACTCTGGCAGCAAATTTGGCCCAATACAGTCAAAACTGGAACAGTCTGAAAGTTACTGCAATTTCTCTGCTGGAATGCATCAACTCCTACAACTCCAGGGAAGAGCTGTGAATTCCCCTTGGCTTAGGGGAGGATTTCAGATGAATGCTGACTGCAGCACAACAATTTGCATTTCCCATTGGCACAGGCCTGCCTTTTGTTTCCAGACAACTGTGGATTTAAGAGTGGATACCCAGCATGCAAAAATCAAGGCATATATTAACACACATGCCTTTTGGTTTCATCATCTGCCTTCATCAGGTGACATAAACCCTACAGACAGCAACTCTTAACAAACAAGAATACTTCCAAGACTGTGTTGCCTGCAGTGCCGAGCTTTGAAATACAGAGCAAATTATCAGAGCATGGAAGCTTCATTTATTTTATTATTTATTTGTTCTAGATTGGTCTTACCATCAAAGGCAGGGGCAGACAGTTTGCTTCTCTCCTTTTTGTTTGGTGTTATGCAACCCACAATGCAAACAGAAAGCAGAGCTGGCTATTTATATCAGCTCCATCGGAAGTGGTGACAGGTATAATTACAGAGGAGAAATTACAGGGCTTATTTCAGTGGCATTTCTCCTGCTGTTCCAGGCAAGAGAAAAGATTGAAAGTGTTCCTGACATGTCTCCAAAGCAAAGATGCTTCAGTGCACCGTTCAGGATATTTTCAGGTTGATTAAAAGCTGCCTTCTCTGGTAGTTAGTAGAGAACAGGTGGTGTGGGGTTTAAGCAGCTCTGCAACACCAATCCAAGCAAGTTTGGAGATTTTTTGGTTGGGATGTCCACTACCAGACAAGGCAACACTATGGTAAGCTCTTTTTGGCAATGACTCTGCCAATCTGCTCGCTCTGGCTTCCAGCATTTGTTGTCCATACAAGATGTGACCCTGTATTGAATAGGAGCCTCGTGCCAAGCTCATTCCTACAAAAGTCTTTTGGAGTTGGCAGCTGTTAGAGTTGTGCCTCGTATCACTCAGCTTACTTAGAACTGGGATATAGCCTCAGCTAGCAGAAAAAGTAGTCCTTGGGATTCATATGAAGTCACCAAAAAAGAGGTGTCAAGTTAAGACCCATCACACCATCTCCATTCCAGTACCACAGGGACAGCAGATGATCAGACAGTGAAAACAGAACCAAGTTAAGCCTTAGAACTGGATGGCAGCCAGAGCTTGCTGGGTCAGGGCTGCTCTGCAGTGATTTCAGTATCCAGGAGTTCATTATGGGTTTGAACTGGCAGAGGGGAGATTGGAACTGCTCAGAGGAAGTTGTTTGCAGTGAGGGTGGTGAGACACTGGCACAGGTTGCCCAGAGAGGTTGTGGCTGCTCCCTCCCTGGAGGTGTTGAAGGCCAGGTTGGAGGAGGTCTGGAGTGACCTGTGCTAGTGGGAGGTGTCCCTGCCTATGGCAGGGGGTTGGAACTAGATGATCTTTGAGGTCCCTTCCAACCTTACCATTCTGTGATTGTACAATCACTTCACAGCACTGAGACAGTTGCTCCCATAGCCACTGGTCCCAAGAAATGCTTGTCAAATGGGGCACTAGGCAAAGGTGCCTGCTTGAAACACACCAAATCCTTTACCTTTCCTCCCAGAAAATCAAATACTAAGGAGAAGACATTTTAAAGGCTCTTAACAGTAAACCTGAAGAAGCAAGAAGAGAGAACAACAATAGCTCAGTTGCTTCCAATTTATCGGGTTGTTTGAAATAATGTTGGCTTGTTACCTAGCAACATAGAGCTTATTGCTGGGCTAGTTACAACCTAATTCATATTTGTCATAATTTGTGTAATCAGAACTGATCATAAATAAAGACTGAATACAATCAACTGACTTATGTTTGCAATTAGAATCAATCTAAATCAGAGAAGGACATTAACATCTCAGTCATTGGTTTTGGCTGACTTACTCCCATTCTGATACTTCCACTTGGATATTCACCATATTGTCCCTTACTCTAGTCTCTACTGAGGGCTCTGGGCATGTTCTCCAACCAGAGCCATAGCTCTAAACAAGCAAAAGGAAGCATTATGCCCAACTTTGGCTAGACTTCCTTGGTCCATTCACTCCCTCACTTTCAGTTGCCTTTATTACCAAGTTCCCTAGGTGATGCACATCATCTAAATGGAACATCTAACAACCATCCCCTTGCTGTCTTGCATGTGTTGGCCCTGAACACTAGAACACTACCATTGCAATTGATGCCAAGGGCAGAGCTCGCAGAACCAGCAGTGCTGAATTAGCTCAATACCTGTCCCCATATCTTTATGTACCAGCTTCCCTTGCTGTCAACAAACAGCTTTGGTGGTTTAATGCTTACACAGCAGCTCTCCTTACAGCTGAACTGTTACATACAGACTCATCTGGCAGCTGAGTATCTATCATACAGCCTGGCAAGCAAGTTCAGTAGCAAACCTCAAGAATCTGAGGCTGCTCAAGAGATAAGATTAATAGGAAGGTCTTCAAATATGCAAAAGGCAGCTGCAGAGAGCTGGTCTCTGTGATACTTTTAGATGAAGCAAGAAATCAGAGGCTACATACAAGAAGAGGTGCTTGGGCAGCAGCTCTGCCCAGGGTCTAGGGCCACAGAGCACATGGAATAGCACCTAGGGATTGCTTTGGAGACACAACTGGCTGCTGGACTCTCCATTTAGTAAGCAGGGGATCCTTGTACGCTATTCCCAGTGCACATTCCTGCCTGAGTCAGTTTAAGCTGGCAGACTTGAGGAGGGTGGTTGGGTATGGCACATCGAACCTGCACAGCAAGGAGGATACCTGCCTCACAGACATTGCTTTTGCAGTGTTGCTGCAGCAGTTGCCTGTTCCAGGGACCAGTCTCCTTGCACCTTCATTACTCCTTGGCATGGATCTACACAGGACATGTGTCTGGCCCTATTACTCCCCATTTCTGCATGTTGAGAACAGAGTATTTGTTTATATGACTACAGAATACTTATTTATATGAAGAGGATATTTATTTATATGAACAGAACCTGTTCATATAAATAAATAAATTATCAGAGCTCGGGGGAATAAATCCACAGGGGGAATAAATCGACAGGGGGAATAAATCAAGAGGGGCAATAAATTGACAAGGGGAATAAATCATCAGGACTGGGGGGAATGGAGCAAAGCTGGAGCTGAGGAGATTCAGACTGGATGTGAGGAGGAAGTTCTTCAGCATGAGCGTGGTGAGAACTTGGAAGGGGTTGCCCAGGGAGGTGGTTGAGTTCCCATGCTTGGAGGTGTTCAAGGCCAGGCTGGATGAGGCTCTGGGTGGCCTGATCTAGGGTAGGGTGTCCCTGCCTACGGCAGGGGGGTTGGAGTTGGCTGACCCTTGTGGTCCCTTCCAACCCTGACTGATTCTATGATTCTAGCTGCCTCTTTGCAGTACAGAAGTGATGTGCAGAGTAGTAGATTAATCTATGTACCCCATATGCTCTGAGCACATTGTCTTTTTTTCCCAGCATGACTGCAGAAAC
Organism: Semnornis frantzii; assembly: GCA_013399775.1. Lineage (NCBI taxonomy): Eukaryota > Metazoa > Chordata > Aves > Piciformes > Ramphastidae > Semnornis > Semnornis frantzii. Next base: position 15,341 of record VWYK01012938.1, read on the forward strand.
ACAGTTTTGAGATTTTTCTGTTCACATGTCACATTCACAAACCTACAGGCTGATTCCACACAGTGCATGGCATTCCCTTCACTCTCTTCCCCTAGAAGGGAAACCCTTTTGTGAACAGATGCAATGGTGGGGGGACACCATGCCATGAAATATTGGCTTGTGCAGCTACACGAGGAGGGGCCCAAACACTCCTAGTAGCTGTTGAGAAAGTTTGCTGCCTGCCAGGAGCAGGAAGCTCAGTGCAGTCTGTGCTGTGGAGCTCAGAAGTTGAAGCAGGACTTTCAACCCCTTAGTGTTTTCAAAAACCCCAACCCACATGCAGCCCTTCAGAGAGAGCAGTCCTGACTTTTTGTGCAGTTCTGTGCCAGTCCAGGGCAGGCTTCACCTTCAAAACACAGTGGGCTCCAGCAGTGCCGCAGAAGTCATTCTTGTTCTGTCTTTGGAGCAAGGCAATGGCCAGGACACTGCTTTTCTAACTGTCCTCCTTTCCCCTTTGCCATGAGGGTATTTAAATAGCCCCATTTTCTGGAGCTGCTTGCTTGGCAATGTGCTTGGGGGAAAACAGTCTCTGTTCTGATGTCCTGCACTCACATGAGGAAGGGTGGGAAAATTGTTCCTGTTTCACTCAGCATGCTTTGATTCCTTCCCTTCTTTAACTGCCCTGCCTGGCCAAACAAACTGTGCCACCACAGGCCCCCAAAGCTTCTCCTCTGGTACCTCCCAATGGAAGTGAGCTACCTACTCTCTTCCTCCTCCTCCTTTGGACTGGAATAAACTCAGCAGGCCCAGACAAAGCCTTTTCCATCTGTGCCTATCCAAATTAGTACAAACAAGAGATGTCAAAATAACTTGCCTATATAACACTCTCCTTTTTGCTAATCAGGAATAATTTCTCACAGCACCCAGCACAAACTGCAGACATCTTAGCATGGGGCATCACTGCTTGTGTACTTGCATGAGGAGGGGTTGGGAAATTGTTCCTATCTCACTCAGCATGCTTTGATTCCTTCCCTTCTTTTAATGCCCTGCCTGGCCAAACAGGCACTGCTTGTGGAAACCAATACTGCAATGCTAAAGGCAAAGACCTCAAATGTATCTCCTCCTCCTCCCCCAAAACTCACTCAGTTTAACAACTGCTGGGGAGATTTTATTCTTGTGACTTTAGATGTGACCCAGGTGCTGCATTCATATGCATCAACAAGACACTTGGGATCAGAACAGCTCCCGGGCTGAAAACAATACACATTTGTGGCAGCAGCCGCACAAGCAGTACTCAGACCAGGTGTAACATGGAGGGAGGCTGCTCAGAATATCTTTCCCCTTCACCTGGACACTCACTCTGCCCTTTGACAGGCAGCAGCAAACAGAGAAGCATGGCTTTCTGTAAATGCCTGCACATGCTGGCTCCTGCTGGGAAAAAGATGAGATGCTAAGGAATGCAAACGAGAGCTATCCTTCACTGGAGCACTTTCCAGGACCCATTCCAAAGGACACACAGCTCCCCCAGGGCTATCACCATCCTCCTTGAGGCACAGGAACAGCAGCAACCTCCAACAACATAACTTGCTCAGGAAGTGGACAGACTTTCTTCCAGGGCTTGTAAGGTGGGTTTCTGAAACTGCCCTTTCGTGGCAGGAGAGAACAGGAGCAGCTGTCTCTTAGTATCTTAGAGGTGATGCTCTCCTCAGTTATATCCTTGTGTCTTTCTGGAATAGTTTCTTTTCAACCTGCAATTCTTCTCAGAGGAGCAAGTCTGTAATGGGTAATACCTTTTATCTTTTTTAACTCACAAAATGTTCTTCTGTCCTGGCAGATGTCTTGGCAGGATTAATGTCCTGGAGTCATCTCAGCAGCTGACCAGCTTTCCTATTTGAGTGGGAGGGACTATTGCCAAGGGCTTGCAATGACAGGACAAGGGGCAATGGGTTTGAACTGGCAGAGGGGAGATTTAGACTGGATGTGAAGAGGAAGTTGTTTGCAGTGAGGGTGGTGAGACACTGGCACAGGTTGCCCAGGGAGGTTGTGGCTGCTCCCTCCCTGGAGGGGTTCAAGGCCAGGTTGGAGGAGGCCTTGAGTGACCTGTGCTAGTGGGAGGTGTCCCTGCCTATGGCAGGGGTTTGGAACTGGATGATCCTTGAGGTCCCTTCCAACCTTCCCATTCTAGGATTCTATGATTCTATAGCTGGGAGAAACCTAAAGACTCAGATATGACCTGGGCTGGGCTGAGAGTTGAAGAGCTGATCCTTGCCCTATTTCTGTCTGTGTAATCTTTAATATGAGGCATAAGTGATGCAAATATATGAGTCTTAAGCCCATTTCCCTGCATGGTACTTATCACAGGCTCTAATTTACTGAAGCCTGGATGCTGATCTCCCCTGCCCTGCTACAATTTGTCCTTCTGTACCTGCCAAATCTAAATCACATCACGAGCTCCACGATAGCTGAGCTTTGCCTTCAATGATCCATCTGCCTTGTCCACATAGAGCCTCAAATGCAGTCTCAGCATCTGCTCATAAAAACAAAACTGCTTTTATTTCTTTCAGTCCTAAACTTTGGGAAAGGTATTGAAAAAAATAAAAAAAAAAAAAAAAAAGACACAACCCTATTGAACTTTAAGGCTCAAAAGACCAAAGATTGAGTATTATTAATGTGTGTTTTAAAGAATCTCACAGCTTCTGGGATTCTGACTCAGGAACTTGAACATCTGGCACAGGCAGCACTTCTGCCATGAAGGAAGTTGGCAGACAGGTTTGTGCATCTCTAGAGTGAATTTGGAAGAGTTTGTAGCTAAAAGAATAAGTCTTATTAACCAATAAAAGTGATCCCATAGTATTCCTTTTGTTCTAGGGAATTCCAGTTATTAAACAAAAATAGAAGCTTTAAAGAACATTTAAGCCTCAGGCTGATCCATATGGAGGAAGTCTAAGAGCCTGAAGATAGCTGAAGACATTAATTAAAAAGCAAATTTCTTGTCACTCCCCATGTAGCAGTCAGCTACAAAGAGATGTTAATAACAAGACAAGATGGCAGATGAGTGACAGCCACACAGCAGACTCTCCTCAGGAGCACTCAGCTCTACACTTACTCAGGGGTCAGTCTGTGCCTCCAAATGTCAGTGGTTTGGAGGATTATTTTTTTCCCTTCTAACACTGAGAGAATTAAAAGATAATTCTCCTGTTAGATGTTAGAAAACTCAGTCCACAACTCATTCTCCCATCACAAAGCCTGCAAAGAAAGCACCTGGGGAGCTAAGCTGCATGACATTTAACTGCTTTCATAGGTATCTAGTTGAATTTTTTTTTTTTTTTTAAGGGTAATAGTTGACAACATAGAATCATAGAATCAGTCAGGGTTGGAAGGGAACACAAGGATCAGCCAGTTCCAATCCCACTGCCATGGGCAGGGACACCTCACACTAGATCAGGCTGCCCACAGCCTCATCCAGCCTGGCCTTAAACACCTCCAGGGATGGGAACTCAACCACCTCCCTGGGCAACCCATTCCAGACTCTCACCACTCTCATGCTGAAGAACTTCTTCCTGACATCCAGCCTGAATCTATCCATTTCTAGCTTTGTTCCATTCCCCCCAGTCCTATCAGTACCTGACAGCCTAAAAAGTTCTCCAAGTTCCTCCCCAGCTCTCTTGTAGCCCACTTCAGATACTGAAAGGCCACAATAAGGTCACCTGGGAGCCTTCTCTTCTCCAGACTGAACAGCCCCAACTCCCTCAGTCTGTTCTCATAGCAGAGGTGCTCCTCTGCTCATCCTCGTGGCCCTTCTCTGGACACCTTCCAGCACATCCATATCCCTCATGATAGAGCTGCAGAACTGGATGCAGCACTCCAGGTGAGCTGCTCCTGTGTCACTTCTGGCAGTAAGATGGACAAACTAATATTCTTCAGGTGACTACAAAAATATTAACCCCATCAGCTCCCTTCGTGCCACCCAGCCACTCTAGCTTAGTTTTTCTTTCAGCAGTGCCAATTTTTGTGCTGTTACAAAGACATTTTCACTGCTCTTCAATCCCACAAAACCACAGCAAATTGCTGCGGCAGACAACGGCATAAACAGGGAAAACTCTTCCACCTTTAAAACATTCAGAGTGGTCTGAGAGGACAAGGAATAAAGCCAATTTATTATTCACCAGAGAACATATTTTGTTATCCTGAATAAACACATCATCAATACTCAAAATCTGTCTGGAACAGCAGGGGAAAGGGAAGCTCACCAGATAACAGGTATTTATGCACCGCTTTTAAAGAGCAAGCAGACAGTGATGTGGCATGAATGTGAATAAGAAAAAAATTGTGGGTTTGGTGGCTGCTTTTTTTTTTTTTTTTTTTTTTTTTAATCATAACATTGTTGGTTTGTGTTTGCATTTGGAAGCCTTGTAAAACACTGCCCTGCGATTCCGCAGTCGGAATGAACATTGTCACGCTGTGATGTGTGAGCTTAGAGCTGACTGTTTCACTTTAATACACCAGCCAGAGAGCTGCAGTGGTTCAGGAGTTGATTCATGAGATGCTCGTACATCACTAAGGGACAGTGGCATCTGGTAGGAAAGGCAGGCAGATGGATAAGGGTGGTGACAGTTTCAAACATCTAATTTTAATCTGCTGCCACAAGCTTGCAGAGTCCCTAAGTGACTTATGCCTTGCCTAACTCTGAGACAGGCAGAGAGGTCCAGCTTGTTTTGTGTAAAAAAACAACAGCAACAAAATGTGAGTTTACAGTAGCATAGACTGGAAGTAGGAAGAGGCAATCAATTACTCCAGGGAAGATGCTAAAGCAGCATAGCCACACTCACCTGACACAACTACAGTGTTGAAAAACAGTTACAGGAAGCAAAACAGAGTCCCTTGTGCTGGCAAAATAAAGTTTGGGGTTTTTTTTCCATGATGTTCAAAGGTATTTTTCAGATAGAGTGGAAAAATGACAGAGTTTACTTTATAGCAGGGTGCTGGCTAAGCCTTTATATATTTAAAAAGCATCCTAAGCACTCAGATCCTATTGAAATTTTCACCCAAGCTGATCCAAACAGTGCCTGTGGCTTCGGGTTTGAGGAGGTTTCGGCCTCAGTCTTCAGGGTTTTCTTTTTTTGTTTGTTATTGAAGGTAAGCTGGTGGTCAGAACGTGGTCACATAGTGGTCAGAATGGAAGTGTGAAATCTCAATGCAAAGCCTGTTTCCACAGTTGTGTTGTGCAGCTACTGCACATGTGTACATCTGCACCTGCACTGCCTACTGCAGCTGCAGGGGAGTTACACCTCTGCTGGATTGCAAAAAACTCTGTCTGGGAATCACAGAATGTTAGGGGTTGGAGGGAACCTACAGAAATCAGAGTCCAATCTTCCTGGCAAAGCAGGATCACCTAGAGTAGATGTGTTGGTTTGAAGTTAATTGGAATATTTTTATGAAAAGGATTAGACTATAGGCTGTGAAAAGCAAACACAGGTGATGTCTGCTGCACTCATAGGCCTGCTGAGGTGTATAAAAACAAGGACACAAGTGTAGAGAAGACAGAGAGTCTCACTCTCTCAGGGAGCCAGTGTGTCTTCTCCTCTCTGCTGTGTAACCTAACTAACCCCTCTGCTTCTAATCCCCCTGGCCCATCCTCCAAACTCACCTTGCA
>VWYK01012938.1:21309-35070 GCA_013399775.1 Semnornis frantzii
GTGCACAACTCAGACCTCAACACTGAGGTCTCAGCCAGCCTTGATCATCCTGTACTGCCATCCTATTTTGATTACTATTCTCCTCAGGAGATGTGCTCCAAGAAATACCTGCACTTACATGCCAGAAAATTGCTTTATTTCATATAAATTGAGGAATATGAAACAAACAAACAACTTTCATGAGTATGAAGGAAACCTTTTTTCCTCCAAGGACAGAAAATGTTGTTAGAGAGCAAATAATCAAACCACTACATGCAACTGCATATGCTTGTGTGGGCAACTGTATATGCTTGTGTGGGCAACTGTATATGCTTGTGTGCTGCTGTAGAAATGGCTACTACTGCTGGGATGCATAAACTAAAACAAGAAGTGAAGTTATGCAGCTGCTTCCTTCTCAACACAGTTCAAATCAGTGCTTTTGTCCTGCCAAACCCAGTGCCTACCAAGCAACACCGATCCCTTGCCTTCTGCACTCAGCTGTGTGGTCCCTTATGCAGGCAGCATGTCATTGCCTAAGCAAGAAGCTTGACAGGGACACATTTTAATGCCATCAACATGTATTAGAAGCAGCTAATACAAGTGCCAGGTTTGCAGTGTGGGGCAGAAAACTCCTGCATTCGTTGAAGCAGACCCCATTTTTGTCTTGCCTTTGAAACAGCAACACTTTTGGCCCACTTCTGTTCAGTGAAACTGAAGAGAGTGTGTCAGGCAAATGCTGTCACTCCAAAATTTGGTAGGCCTGCTCCCAGCTCTGGATTCTGCAACACTGTTGGAACAGATGACAAAAATCTGTAGCAGTCTCTCATGCAAATTTAAAATAGGGAGATTTAATAAATGAAGCATGCTTAAAAAAATATCCATCAGTAGCCCAGACTTAGTTCTCAGAGTTGATTCAATTTATTCAGTGATGTCTTATTTTCTGCTCTCTGCATACTGAACACTTTTTAGCAATACAAATGTAGAAAAAGGATCTTACCATTATAGCCCAAGGGTAAGGGAGGTAAAACTTGTAGAGAGAAGTTATACCTCATAATAAACCAAGAGATCTTTATCAGTGATGCTCCAGAGCTGCTGGCTACCCTTCCCACTCCATGGTTCTGCCTAATTACTATAATTGGGTCATACTTACAACCATTTTTCTCAGCTGAGGGTGGCTTGATATTTATTTTCATCTCTAGCAGAACAAATGAGGCACTTGTGCAGCCAAAATCTTGTACACATTTAGGGCTATAATTACCTGCCTAAGTCATATTCTTGGACAGTCAATGACTCTCTGCAGAAAGTGCTGCAGAACAATACACATTTTGTCTGTTGTTACCTGAGAGTAGTTGATTTTGATGGTAGAAGAGAATAGCACAAGCCTCTTGGTATCCACAGCAGCTAGGAGCTGTAGGATTTGCAGTGAAAAAAAACCACTTTTCTGTTCTGGCCAGCCTTAATCTTTAGATGCAAACACCAACCTTGCTTTATATTGAATAGAAGGTCTTATCTCTTGATTCTTCTGTCTCAAAAGACAACAAATGATGCTATGTTAACCTCTGCATTGTATTCACATTCTCATGCTCCCTTCAGTATTAAGGAAATGTGTTGCTGCTTCTACTAAAAGGAAAGCCTGAATTCAGAAACAGCTATGCAACAGTTGAATTCTTGCCTGATACTATGGCTGTAAAAATCACAGCCCTGGTGGGTGGCCTGGATGTCCTAGATAGAAGCCTACATGTCCAGCACCTCTTGAGATGTCCTGTGGGAATGCAAGAAAGAGGAATACAAGAAAGAAAAAAATAATGAGCTGTGTTAAAAGTAAGCTGTGCTGGTTCCCAGGAGTTACAGGATGCCTTCTCCATGGGAGACAAAAGGAGGATAAGATAACAGGCCAGCTAAGTTAATGGGCCAGGTGGCCCTGGGGGGGAAAAAAAAAAGGCATGGAGGGGAAGAGTCTGTTAGAAAACCAAGGTTCTACATCATCTGGATTATGTTAATACTCTGTCTGTGTTACAGTATTAAAAAGAAAGGGGATTCTGCTGTTGGCCTGTTGGAGCCTGGCCACATTTCTCTACAATGATCTGCTGAACGCAGACTTTTCACTAAGGAGCCAAAAACTGAAGCACAAAGCAAACCCTGTAACACTGCAAGGCAAGAAACAAGAGCATCAGGTTGGGACTTCCTGCACACAGATGTGCACAAGGACAAGGTCGCTCAGACACTGTGCTCATGACCTCAAAAAACAAAGGAGGGGTTTGAGGGTGCTGCTGACAATCTGTGTTGAATAAGACGCTTGTTCCCATCACTGTCAAATCTAAATTGGATCCAAGGCTCAATCCCAAGTGGAAATCTTTCTAGGTGCAAAATTATCTGCTCCTTATCACTCCAGGGAAGGAGGTGATAATTTATATGAGGATGCTTGTAGCTAAATACAGCTCTTCCTCAGGTGACTGATTTTATACTGAAATTCTCATTCAGGGCTGGGGTGGGGGGTGGGGAAAGGGTTGTTAGACCTTTGGATAGCAGGAGTTATCTGTTCTTCACTCTTTTTGCCTGGGTTATTCATCTACAGAATGAAGTTAATAGCACATTTCCAAGCAGCATTGTGAGAGTTGCATTAAAAACATTGGGGCAATCTGATAGCTCTGGATCTGCCAGCAGCTTCCTGAGGTGCCTGCAGAAGAATCCAATCACTCTGTGTTATTGCCTCCAACACAAAAGCCTTGTTTGCAGGAGTCAGGTTTTGAATGTCTCTCACGTAGTAAAGGAAGTTTTCATTTCATGAAAAATGATCATTCTATTGCTTGTTATTGGCAGCATGTGGACTGCAGTCACTGGAGTTACACTGGAGCAGGAAGGGAGTGGGAATGTGCCTGTATTAAGGGTTTGCATTTCCTGAAATCCATTAACATCCTGCTCACAGAGCTGTAAGAATTGAGGATGCTCCAGCAGCAGGCTGCTTAGCCATGAGTGGGGATGGTCGAGCTCCCTTGATGGCTCTCTACCCATCTGTGCTGGTCATTCTGGGAGCAGTGGTGCTGTTGTCAGCAGCAAGCAACAAGCAGCCATCTGCAGCGAAACACAGGTCACCACCACACATTGCCCATGCTCCAGATACAGGCTCTAGGGACAAAACAGGATCTGCAGGATCCCTTCACACCCTGGTTTTAGAGCTTTAGCAACAACCTGACTATTTCATCCTTGGCCAGAAGCATGAAATTAACTTAGATGCTAGCACTTTAACCAGCCAGCTCTAGGATTTCAGGCAGATGTCAGAAGTCCATGGTGTGTGCTGGCAAGGGGCTGTACTTCTACAAATATGCCTGCAGACAGCTGCTGGTGTGGAAACAGGAGCAGGTTAGGGACAGGTGAGGTTCAGCCCAGGGCATGCAGCAAAACTGTACCAGGTGCTCTGAGCCAGCTTCTCTCCAGTTTGCATCCACACTTTTGGCCTTCACACCTGTTAGAAAATTAATTCTCAGTAAATGTGTTCTCTGGAATTAATTTGCTACAGTTCATATCCACGAACTGTATCACTCCATTTTAGCAAGTCTCAATTAAAAGCTGCTTTGCTTTCATTAAAGGGTTTTACTTCATTCCTGTGGTCATCAGTATTACCATTTCTGACCATTATTAATCACAACCATAGGTAACAGCCAGTGGAAGAATCAAAAAATGAGTTGCCTGAAAATGGGTTTACAGTAAATGGTTTTCTCATATAGAATCTTAGAAGGGTAAGGTTGAAAGGGACCTCAAGGATCATCCAGTTCCAACCCCCTGCCATAGGCAGGGACACCTCCCACTAGAACAGGTCACTCAAGGCCTCCTCCAACCTGGCCTTGAACACCTCCAGGGAGGGAGCAGCCACAACCTCCCTGGGCAACCTGTGCCAGTGTCTCACCACCCTCACTGCAAACAACTTCTCCTAACATCCACTTTCAATCTCCCCTCTACCAGTTTAAACCTATTGCCCCTCGTCCCAGGATACATCTTGCAATGTTCTGACAAATAGATCAAAAATGAATTAGTGAAACAGGTCAAAGTGAATTTAGTTTAATTCAGAAGAGTTTCCTTCATTCTGATTCCAAGTCCTGATAAAGTTCTCATTTTGATGCCCATCCTGATAAAATTCTCAATCTGCTTCTATTTACTCTCTGATCCTGCTGCACCTCAACACTAAGGCAGCTATGAACACAGTGCAGCCTGGTAACAGGTTGGTACAGTAGCAAGGAGCTCAGCAAGTCTTGCAAACCATTTGCTACACTGTTCAAGTTGATTTTAGTTTGCAGTGTTTCTTTGTACACTCTGCAGATGTTGCCACTGCATCCCTCAGCTCCTTTCCTTTGGAAGGGACCTCAAAGCTCATCCAGTTCCAAGCCCCTGCCATAAGCAGGGACACCTCCCGCTAGTACAGGTCACTCAAGGTCTCATCCAACCTGACCTTGAACACCTCCAGGGAGGTTGTGGAGCACAGAAGCACCCAACGTGATTCTGCCCCTTGGCTCTGCTCTCCTCAGACCCCAGCTGCAGTCCTGGGTGCAGTTCTGGAGCCCCCAGCACAGGAAGGACATGGAAGTGTTGGAGCCAGTGCAGAGGAGGCCAGCAAGATGCTGAGAGGGCTGCAGCAGCTCTGCTGTGAGGACAGGCTGAGAGAGTTGGGGCTCTGCAGCCTGGAGAGGAGAAGGCTTCCAGGAGAGCTTGGAGTGGCCTTGCAGGATCTGAAGGGGGCTGCAGGAAGGCTGGGGAGGGACTATTGACAAGGTCTGGGAATGGCAGGACAAGGGGAATGGGTTTGAAGTGTCAGAGGGGAGATTGAAAGTGGATGTTAGGAGGAAGTTGTTTGCAGTGAGGGTGGTGAGACACTGGCACAGGTTGCCCAGGGAGGTTGTGGCTGCTCCCTCCCTGGAGGTGTTCAAGGCCAGGTTGGAGGAGGCCTTGAGTGACCTGTGCTAGTGGGAGGTGTCCCTGCCTATGGCAGGGGGTTGGAACTGGCTGGTCCTTGAGGTCCCTTCCAACCTTACCATTCTATGAGTCTATGACACTGTTGATACATGGTGCTTGTCTCCAATACCCTAGATCCTTCTCCACCAGAGAATCCTGCTGCACTAAGCTTAGCAAAGAGCTGGGGAAAGCACCCTGCTCAACTCCAGTAGCATGGTTGTGCTCAGTCATGACCTCACATTCTGGTACCTGCCTTAGCATATTCACATTTCCCATGTTCCAGCACCAACATTTTGACTTTCAGCTTAGGCCCAGCTGGATTTTTTTTTTTTTCCTTCTAGTCTAGGTCAGATGTAGAGCAGCAACATCATACCCTTAAGCTAATGAGTCACCAAAAAACCTGTGAGACCTTGGCCCAGTTTTCACCAGGTTACATGGCTCTAAAGGATATAACATCACTGTTGTGTCATGAGATATTTTGAAGCTCTTTCTGCAGTGCCTGTAGCCATATTTCTGAATATAGATTTTCACTTTCCAAGTTTAGAGATGTAGTCACTGTGGATCACACAGCTACTACATGTGCAAATAGAGTGGGTAATGAAAGAAGTTTAGAGCAGGTCAAACAAACTCCTACCTTATACTGAACTCTGTTCCAGGAGATAATCATTGCAGAGGGTCAGATCTGAGATGTGAATCTTAGCCCACAAATTCCCTTTGCAAGTGTTAATCAGCACCTGCCAAATCTAGTAGGAATCCTTATGCTAATATTGCTTAGCATAAATCCTTTAACTAAGGCTTTGGATAAAGTCCTCACTTACCCATACTGGGTATATGTGCTGAAGGTTAGTTTGCATTTGATTAGAAAGTTAAAAAAAAAAAATAAAGAAATCAGCAAATATTTAAGTAACAATTATCATTCTGAGTCAAAGAGAAGTGGCAATGCTCCCCTCAGAAGCTACCCAAGGTTTGAATATATTACATGAATGATTTAGAGCAGCCTCTTGGCTGGATTCTGAAGAGAAAATTCTATCTTTACAGCACTGCAGCTCCCAGCGCTTAGAACATGTTTTCATACAGCAGTTTGCCCAGGGCTGGGTTCAGATCTTGTGAAATAAGACATAAGCACTGCTTGCCATTTGGTGGAACATCCTTCTCCTCCTTCCCTGGCCAGCTGGCATGTGGATTCCCCAAGCAGCTAGCACTGACCCAGAAGGGGGAAAGGGACAGAGCCCTTGAGAGCTGCACAAACTGTGAGCAGAAGGAGAAAGTTTGTCTGGAGAGGTGCACCCTGGTGCATGCCATCTTCAGGAGTAGGAAACTATTACTTTTGTCATGTTCCTTGCCTGCTCCTAGAATTCCATGGCCTACTCCCAAAGATTGTCCAGACAAGGTGAGCTGCTCTGACATAAAAAAAACCCCAAACCTATGGCTCAGGCTGTTTTAGCAACAGTCACTGACATGGACAACATAACCCCCAAGGGGAATTCTCACCTTTCCCCTGTCAGGAAGTTTTAAATTGCCTTTGCATTTTGGACATAAAAGTCAGGAGAATCTGGTCTCTAGAACTTATTAACCCCTCTCACTTTTGGTTTTTTCCTTCACACAGCCATAGGGATGTGGCAGCAAAGACTCTCTTCAGTCTTGTGGAGAAGGTCAGACTTCTGGTTGTAAAGTCTTTGCAAAACCAAAAGGGGAGTGGATAGTTTATTTGGAGAGTTTCTTTCTCTTTTCTCCTTCCCCAAGGTGTGATGTGCTCTCTTCAGCTACCCTTTCAGTCATTCTGATAAGCTCCATATATATATATTTTATGGAGTTGAAACTTAAGGAAAGAGAAAGGAAGAAATATGGAGCTGGAAGAGGCAACATTGCCAGGGAGATAAGTAACAAATCAGAAGAGAAACAAGTTCCCTTTGCCAACTTGCCAGAAGTTACCAAAAGGAAAAAAAAAAATCTATTCCAGACCCTGCTTGCAGAGGTCTAACACCACAAAGGGTTAATGTGCTTTAGAGGAAGCTTGACATGCCTGTCTAGTCCTATAGAAAAGGACCTTATTAGCTGCATTTAGAGCAGCCTCAGCTTTTGACACCCCAGAGGTAGAAGGAAATAATTCCTGTGGTTTGGAAATGTCTTCAAAGAAGTCTTCCAGAAAAGCAGTTATTTTGGGTCTTTGTTCTGCATGATTTTGCTCCTAGAGATAGTGATTTATTTATTTTTTTAACCACCAGCTGAAAAGTTATCTCTGTTTTAGTGACAGGGAAGTGAGTTTTAGGGCTTGGAAATGTTTCCTGTGTGTATAGTACTGTCCTGTGTGTATAGTACTGAGCTTCAGCAGTGAGTTCCTGGACAATGTTCTAAGTGGATTTCTTCTACAGCTTTGAGATTTAGACACCTTCAGCTCTGACAGAAAACTTTGCAGGGTTTTTCTACCCATACGGGGTAGAAATTCAGAGATTCTACCCATACTGGGTAGAAATTCATTCAGAGAATTGTCTGACTTTTTTTAAAGGTTATTTGGCCATCTACTGCACCCAGTTAATCAGAAGACCAAAGAGACCCATCATTTGTGGTGATCCAAGTGTCTTTTCAAAGTCTGTTACTTTCAATTCACCTGCTCAAAGACAGAGAGAGAACTCCCTTTACCCTACACAGAGCAAACAGTTCACTCAGACCAGAAAACAAAACATGAAGCTCCAAAGCCCAGCTTTCCTTCACCCTCAGTTTCTGAGTGGTAAGAAGGTCACTTGAGATGGAGTCTTGTTATGGGTTTTAGACCTTGATCAGAAAATATTCTATAGCCTTAAAGTTAAGTAGAAGCTGTTAAAACTCAAGGCTGACTGCATAACACCTTTGAACACAAATTCCTTGGAGCAGAAACCATTTTTTACTATAAAATGGCATACTGCCAGCCCAGTGGGACCCAGCTTGGTCAACCTTTAGGTATTATGGTAATGTATGCGCTTTAAAAAGTCTGGAAATGAGGTTGACTAAACTCTGCAGAGCAAGAAGTCTCTGTTGCTGTGTGTTCCAACAGCATTCTCCACGCTGAGGTCCCCAGTGCCCTATCCATACAAGAGATACAAGACAAAAAGACTTCTCTAGAAATGCCAAAGCAGAGTCTGCTGCGTGCCTCAGGCTGTCATAATTAAGTCAGACCAGGTTCAGCTGCCAGTGGCATGGGAGTCAGGTACTGCATCATTTTTAGCCTCCTCAAATTCCATGACATGAGTAAACAGTTATTAGCTGCTGTGGAGTTGGGAGGGGTTTTTGAGTGTAGGCTCAAACACACTTTAGATTTGTAACTAGAAGCTTTGAGTCCTTCCATCTCACCATCCTATTGCAAGTGGTAGGATAACCTCCCACTGCAATAAGTGCTGGAGGACTTCTCATCTGTCCCAGCCCTCTTATTTAAGAACCTACTAGTTAAAAATCAAAGACTTTCACCTCTTTCTAGTATGACTTTCAGGTCTTTAAAGGCAGATGAAGTTTAACAAATCCAAGTTCTAGTACAGTAATTTGGGAGTCTTCTGGGGGAGCGAGGGGTGCACCTTCATAGCAGTGAAAGGGTATAGCCAAAAAACAATACAAGGGCCTCCTTTCTTCTCCTCTAATCCATTTTCAGACATTTGGAGTTTAGCTTCCCCAGCTGCTGAGACTGTAAAAATGTTGCTTGGCAACATGGCAACAGGGGAAAAAGAAAACCTTCAAAAACATTAGGAGTTTTTGTCCTTAGAAATGTACTAGTTCAGCACATCCAACCTCCTACAGATCCATTTTAGAGGAAAAGAGGCACAATGATTTCACCCCTGTGAGCCAGTTCCAGCAGTCTCTAAGACAAAGCATTCAAGATGGAAGAGGAGAAGATGCTGGAGCCCTACATGGGAGTTGTAGGCAGTGTGCCAGCTCTGTTCCCCTATCTAATGCTGTGAATTCGTCTGCTATCCCAGACAACACATGACACCTGTAGGCAAGTCTTTGCTTTAATTGCATGTGAAGAGGCTACTTCTTCCTCCAAAGGGTTTTGCCATAACATCAGGGGGTGCCTCCTCAGTAACAAGATGCTCAAACAATGGCTTGTGAGGACAGGATAACTCTGCTCATAGAAGTGGTAGTACCAGGGTTGAGAAGCAAGGACTGGCTGCTAAAGAGACAACAAACTCAAGGGTTTAACTCTTCAAAGCAGTTACACAAGGAAGGGACAACCAGTTAATTACTGCAATTAATACTCCCTGAAGTCAGCATTCACTTAAAATGTAACACTAAAAAAATATTCTCTACAGGCCTTCAAATTCACTGCTTTCCTCCCTCTCTCCTCTTGCACTGGCATTTGTTATTCCAGTGCACTTTTGACCTCCACAGAGCTGTTCCTAATTTATACTGCTGAATCAGGGTCATATGTATGTCATCCATAAGCCAGAACACAGCTTTACATCCAGAGAAGATGTTCTGGTTTGTCCAAGCCAAGGAGCAGGTGATGTAAGTTCCTGCAAACACAGAAGTAACAGTTTTTAAAGCAAGATCCCAAAGGGCATCTGTCTTTATTTAGCTGGAGGTAAACAACACAGTCAAACATCAAGACTTGTGATGGCAGCACAGAGACTCTTCAGCATTGTAGGGCACCATTCCTGATGATATTAGTACAAAGAAGAGATCTAGAAGATGGGTTTCATAAGATCAGTGTCAAGGGGTCTGCCAGGTTTGAGTTGTACCTATTGAGCCTCACAGTTAGGAAAAAAAGAGGGAAATATGTAAGGGTAGACTGTAGAAGTGGGAGATTGGACAGACTGAAAGTGTGAGAAGGGCCATGAGGATGCTCAGAGGGCTGGGGCACCTCTGCTATGGGGACAGGCTGAAAGAGTTGGGGCTGTTCAGCCTGGGGAAGAGGAGGCTCCCAGGTGACCTTATTGTGGCCTTCCAGTATCTGAAGGGGGTCTGTAAAAAAAGCTGGAAAGGGACTTTTAAGCTATCAGGTAGTGTCAGGACTGGGGGGAATGGAGCAAAGCTGGAGGTGGAGAGATTCAGACTGGAAGTGAGGAGGAAGTTCTTCAGCATGGGAGTGGTGAGAGGCTGGAATGGATTGCCCAGGGAAATGGTTGAGGCCCCATGCCTGGAGGTGTTTCAGGCCAGGCTGGATGAGGCTCTGGACAGTCTGATCTAGGGTAGGGTGTCCCTGCCAGCGACAGGGGAGCTGGAACTGGATGATCCTTGCGGTCCCTTCCAACCCTGACTGATTCCATGCTTGTAGAGTAGATCCCATACAGTATCATGTATAGCCTATAAACAGGGTGGGGGGGAAATGCAGAGAAGTAATCTCCATCTGTTTCTGAATACAGTGCTGTGTAGATCAGGACAGGTCCCCTGCAATGAAGAGCCATTGGAACACCACAAATTCAGGCCAAATCAGCAACGACTTGGGAAGTCTTTGAACAGTGTGCAGGGAACAAAACACTCCTCCAAAAGATTGCTGGTAGCCTGCTAACTCAAACTCCTGCTGCAATGCCAATTTAATTAACATGCTTAACTGCTCAGAGATCTCTAAGATTATTCATGGGATTGGCAGACTTTTCTCACCACTAATTGTGTTACTTTGCAAGGAACAAGAAGGAGATGAATGAGTACAGTAGCCCCATCTTTTCCTGCTGAAGGAGGAGAGTCACACCAAGTAATTTGCCTTTGACATACTGTCTTGTTTTCACAGGTTTGGTTTGTATAAATAAACATGTGTGAGCTACTGAAAGCTAATGAGCTGGATGGCAGCAGAATGAAGTCCTCCAGTGGCTGCTCGCAGCACAGCGACTTGGCAGCGCTTGGTGGTGCAGCCTTCTGGCACAGCAAAGCTCAGCTCACCTTCCAAAGCACCACACTGTGCCATGCACTCTCCTTGGCTGGACAGCATCTCTGTGTGGAAACACTCCCCCAGAGGCTCTGATCAAACAGAAAGCCTCCCTAGCTGAGCTGCTGCCACGTTTGACCACTGCTTCCTAACAACACAAGGAGACAGAAATACAGTGGCAATAGTGGCTGGCATGGGCAGCACCTGAGGTTAAAGCAGACAAAATGCAGGATACTTAAGGGATGATGACATTACAGAATCACAGAATAGTAGGGCATGGAAGGGACCTCTGGACCACGGAGTCCAAACCCCATGCTAAGCAGGTACACCTAGATCAGGTTGCCCAGGACTGCATTCAGGCAGGTTCTCAAAGTCTCCAGAGAAAGGCTGCAAAGCCTCTCTGGGAAGCCTGATGCAGTGCTCCATCACCCTCAAAGTGAAGAAGATTGTCTTCAAGGTCGAGAGAAACCTTCTGTGTTCAAATTTGTACCCACTGGCCCTTGCCCTATCAGTAGGCACCACGGAAAACAGCCCAGCCCCATCCTCCTGACCTCCACCCTTTAGATATTCACATGCCTTTGTAATATTCACCCTCAATCTCTTCCAGGCTAAACAGCCTCAGGGCTCAGCTTCCCCCTTAAGATAAATGCTCCAATCCCCGAATCATCTTCATGGCCCTCAACTGAACTCTCTGCAGTAATTCCCTACTCAGTAGTTTAGAACATTCTTCCTAAAGAGCCTGATGCTCCCAGAGTCATTTATCTGTTTACACTGAGGCTGGAGCAGCCAGAAAGGAGACTATCAGCAGCATAAAAAGGCACAGAAGTGTTTTGGGTCCTCGGGGTCCTTCTTGCCTTGAGAAGAGGCCTCTAGCTATGCCAAGGGACATGTTTGCAGTCTCTTTGACTGTGAAGCTGAAGTTTGGAATTGAGCCTTAGGGCTCTGCTGTAAGTATAGTCTAAATATAAACTCGCACCCATAGATTGGTTGGAAGCTTCGATGCTGATTCCAACCCTAAATGTCAGTGCAAGATGAAATGTTAAAGTCAGTAGTTATGGTTTGTAGCTCCTGGAAATACACACACATGTCTAGAGGCATCCAATTTCTTCAGTTTAATTGCAGTGATAATTAGCTTCTGTACCTAGGCATAAGGAGCAAAGAAGAGCTAAAGGCAAAGTTAATAAAAGTTAACAACCTCTCTTACTCAAGTGGTATCTTCAGGATTTCTCCTGTGAACCCCAAAACACCCTTGCACAAGCCTAGAGGTGCTGGTAATGTAATCGACATTTCTAGGGGATCTTTTTCAGGTTCCACTCCCCCTCAGAGGGGAAAAAGTCTGACTCATTGGGCATTCAAGAGAGGATCAAACTCTGATATTCCACCAGTGCTACTCCCCCATCCCCCATGCCCATGGAGAAGTTGTTTATTTCCCAGGCTGAACACTGAATCAAAGCAAGTTCTGTATAAAAAGCAATGCTCCCAAACAGGGGGGGAAAGAGAATTATAGGCAGTGTCTCTTTCCTATATAGCCTGTATATATTCCTCTTGACCAAGCCTATGGATTCAGAGGCATCATTTGGAGGCAACATTAATGTACATCTGGCTGAGTTCTGAATATATATTTCTCTTGACCAAGCCTATGGATTCAGAGGCATCATTTGGAGGCAACATTAATGTACATGTGGTTGAGATCTGAATATATATTCCTCTTGACCAAGCCTATGGATTCAGAGGCATCATTTGGAGGCAACATTAATGTACATCTGGCTGAGTTCTGAATATGTATTTCTCTTGACCAAGCCTATGGATTCAGAGGCATCATTTGGAGGCAACATTAATGTACATGTGGTTGAGATCTGAATATATATTCCTCTTGACCAAGCCTATGGATTCAGAGGCATCATTTGGAGGCAACATTAATGTACATCTGGCTGAGTTCTGACTTGATTTTTACAGCCTGTAATACCCTTACAATATTGCATTATGACAAACTAAGTCTGAGCTCAAATCATTGAGCATAGTGGTCTGTACTTTAGACCTCTGCTACTCAGTAGAGAAATCACATTTAAAAATAAAATTCAGTTCCAAATAGCTCAAGTTTGCAGCTCTTTATTCCCCGTAGGAATTAGCTTATCAAATTGCTCAGTGTTTTACTCTTAAACAAGTATGTGAATAACAAATCGTTCTCTTCACTTGCCATTAGTCCTATTGAATAACAAATGATTCCTGATGTTTCTTATTCTTCTCACAGCATATAAAGCTTGGCAGTTAGCAGAGGAACATCACCACAAAAAAAAAAAAAAAGAGTAAGACACTTTGATGTTCCAGATGAGGGAAACAGGCAGGCAGAGGCACAGACTCAACATTACTCTACACGTGGATCTTTGCAATTTGCATAGACAAGAAGCAAGCCCTTCCCTTTCCCCGAGTTCTGCTCAGACTGATTTTGCAGAGTGATTGCCTGTAACAGAGCAGATTTGCCTGCTAACTAACAAGGCCCCAGAAAGCAGTGTTTGCAGGGGCTTCACATCAACCCCCACAGTGCTGCAACCCCACAGTGCTGCAAGCACGTTCCACAGGCAGCTTGTTCTCTTGGGCTTTTGTTGCTGTGGTGTTTGGTTCTGGCTTTTGTTTGTTTGGATGTTCCACTATTAAAAATTAAAACCTCAGACTGTTACAAACACTGATTAGAGTCAGTCTTGCTCTCTCATTACCCATTGCTCACTCCTTAGAATGCATGGTCAGCACGCAAGCTTCTTCAGGTTGTGGTAGTATTATTGAGGGTGTTGTGACCTAGATTAGGAATAAACCCAGAAGACACCAACCTCACTATTTTTTTTTCCTCCTTCTCCCCTTTAAAATTATCAAATGTTCTTTCCCCCCCCCTTTTAAAAATATCAAATGTTCTTTTTTCCCTTTAAAAATATGAAATGTTCTTTTTTTCCCCCTTTTTAAAAATATCAAATATTCTTTCCCCCCCCTTTTAAAAATATCAAATGTTCTTCCCC
>VWYK01012938.1:43027-62070 GCA_013399775.1 Semnornis frantzii
TCCTCTCCTCTCTTCCCCTTCCCCTTCCCCTTCCCCTTCCCGGCTCCCTGGCTCCTGTCCCATAGTAAGTGCATGCATAGTAAGTGCATGCATAGTAAGTACATGCATAGTAAGTGCATGCATAGTAAGTGCATGCATAGTAAGTACATGCATAGTAAGTACATGCATAGTAAGTACATGCATAGTAAGTACATGAATAGTAACTACATACATAGTAAGTCTATGCATAGTGAGTGCATGCATAGTAAGTACATGCATAGTAGAGTACATGCATAGTAAGTGCATGCATAGTAAGTACATGCATAGTAAGTACATGCATAGTAAGTGCCTGCATAGTAAGTGCATGCATAGTAAGTACATGAATAGTAACTACATACATAGTAAGTCTATGCATAGTGAGTACTTGCATAGTAAGTACATGCATAGTAAGTACATGCATAGTAAGTGCATGCATAGTAAGTACAGCTGCTTCAGCTTTGGGAAATAGTATTCCAGATGCTGTTGTGTTATCCTTCCAATCCAAGCATTGCCAAAATGCACATCAAACCCTTGTTGCTGTTCTCTTGGCATCCCCTAAATACCAAGCAGGCAGCCCTGTCTCAAGGAAGCTAAGCTGACAACTGGGCTGCTGGTATAACACAGTACAACCTACCCATGAAGAGCTTTGAGCAGTGTTTTACTTTGCCAATATTAAGAGAAAGCTTCTCAAGGTTGTATGGAATTCAAGCTCTCTGCAGTCCTGTTTAGCTATAGCCAAGGTTTTCCCATGCTGTCCTGGCCCACACTGTCTTTAATGTGCATGGATTCAAGTGATCCACTGCACTGTGCTGCCAATCACAACTATTTCACCTTCTGGTAATAGTTTTTTTTTCATGGTCTCCAATATGTGAAAGGTTCTACATAAGACTGAGCACACAGCTTGACCTAAATGTGGAAATCACACTTCAGAGGGTTAAATACCTACCTGTCAGGTAGATAGAAGCTAATGCAAGACCTTCACTAAAATGGTACAGAATGAAAAGGTGAAAGGTTGTTGTTAGAGCAGCTACAAGGCAACAGAGAAGAAAGATAACTTAGAGCTCAGATATTTGTTGTACAGCAAAAGTTAGCTATTCCACCCCCCCCAGGGAAGCACATTAATATTTGTAAATAAATATTATCAGTGTTGATGTATTTATTTGTCACCAAATTCTGTCATCATTCCTCCCCTTTAAGAATATTTTGATAACATCTCAACTTCTCTAAACCCTTCCACGTAGTTCGAACGGGCAAGGCTCAATGCTGGGGAGCTCTGTGGGTCAGATATGCTTTTTAATATTCATGACATAAAGCTGTTGAACTAGGGAGTTGATTATTATTCTGTGGGAACAGAGAGAGTTTGGACAGCTAGATTGGGACCACTGGAAACAAAACAAAAGCAAAGCAAAACAGAAAACCTCCTAACAGCAAAACAAAGCCAAGCGTTTGCTGGGTCAGCTCCTGTGCATTGCCTTAGGGAAAATAGATGCCTCTGTTGATTTTGCAGTTTTCATCCCTCAGTTCAGGAGGAGGCATTTGGGAGGGAATGATGGCTGTTTCCACTTGGAGGAAGTTTCACTTTCAGACCTCTCTACCCTCGTGAGCTTTGTGCAAAAGGTCTCTCAGGACCCCCTTTTGGTTCTCGCGCTAGAAAGGAAGATTTCAGCCCTTCAGGATAGTGTGGAGCAGGATGGCCAAATAAACAACATTGCAGCTTGTGTCTTAGGTTAGGAGGAGATTCCAAGTCTGGATATGCTGTTTCAGGGCTTGCAGTGGCAGGACAAGGGCCAAGGGGTTTGAAATGGCAGAGGGGAGATTGAAAGTGGATGTTAGGGGGAAGTTGTTTGCAGTGAGGGTGGTGAGACACTGGCACAGGTTGCCCAGGGAGGTTGTGGCTGCTCTCTCCCTGGAGGTGTTGAAGGTCAGGTTGGAGGAGGCCTTGAGTGACCTGTGCTAGTGGGAGGTGTCCCTGCCTATGGCAGAGGGTTGGAACTAGATGACCCTTGAGGTCCCTTCCAAGCTTCCCATTCTATGATTCTATGATTCTGGGTTTATTGCTTGGTAACTCAATCATAACCATGAACCGAGGCTGGTGGCTTCACATCCAATATCTGCTCAGACTCCCTCAAGCTCATCCATATCTGGACTCCACATTTGGGCTTTGCTCTTTGGTTTTTTTGCCCACAGTCATGGAATTTAGAAACAGGCATCAATTTTTTTTTTTCCATTGCTGCTCAGGGATCGATATGGAAGTGTCAGAAAGGTGTCTGGCAAGATAGGTCTCGAGAATTCTCCGAAGAATTTGATGTGCTTAGACTACTGCAACACTGCTATGTCCCATCCACGAGAACGTTCCTCTTATCCTAGGAATGGAGAGATGCTGATGAAGTACCTTAAAGGATAGAGAGCACAAGGGCCTGTACATGAATAGCTGACAGCCCTCAGCAATGAATGTCTGCTCCTCCCTGTCACTTTTCTGGTCTTGAAAATCTTTTCCCTGGGTTCTCCACAGTTGTACTCCAGCATGTCCTGGCTGAGTTTTATCAGGCATTCCCAGATGGCAGTTTTTCAAGAGAGATTACTCTAATTGCCTGGGGAATAAGGATGTCAGTGTCCTCACTAGCCTCTGGCATAACTCAACAGAGCTACTACTGCTTGTGGCAATAGATGAAAATTTTGGACATATTATTATTAGACTATTTTGAAACGTTCAGCACTTCTGACAAACCTCTTTTAAAAGGCCTTTCCTTTTACATACCCCACAGGGGAAAGGAGAGAAGCCAGTACCTGCCAGCACCTGCTGCAACCTCCAGCCAATACAGCAGAAACAAGAAACTGTTTGCATATATTCCTCCCTTTGCTCATTTATCTTCCTTATATATCACTCAAATGCGAATTGATGGCTTGGTTCTGTGCAGTGTTTCTTTGAGGGAGCTGCCAGTGCAGTAATGAAATGGGTGTCCTACCTGGGCAGCCAACAGTTATTGCCCCCTCAGTCTCCAGCCCTCACAGCCAGAGGCACAGTCCATGAGTCTCACAGAAATTGCTTGTCTGACATGATGGTTTTGTTCCTCTTTTATGACCTGTTACACAGCTGGGCAGTCACTGGAGAGTCAGGTTTTCTTTGGAGAGTGGAGTTTCTTCCAGTGAAACCCAAATCCCACAAACAACCATGACAAAAGCTGGAGAAGGCAGAGGGCAGATGGACTCAACATTTACAGCCAAGTAGTTTTCTAGCTGCTGCTGTGTGCAGAGGCAGAGGGATTGGCAGCACCTGCACACCAGGCTGGCTTCACCAGAAAGCAAGCCACAGCGAGGAGCTGAAAAGCCAGGCAGGGAGCAAAGCCAGGAGTGGGCTCCAGTATCCGAAGGGGGCCTGCAAAAACGCTGGGGAGGGACTTTTTAGGCTGTCAGGTAGTGACAGGACTAGGGGGAATGGAGCAAAGCTGGAGGTGAGGAGAGGAAGACTGGAAGTGAGGAGAAAGTTCTTCAGCATGAGAGTGGTGAGAGCCTGGAATGAGTTGCCCAGGGAGATGGTTGAGGCCCCATCCCTGGAGGTGTTTAAGGCCAAGCAGGTTGAGGCTGTGGACAGCCTGATCCAGGGTAGGGTGTCCCTGCCCATGGGAGATGATCCTTGTGGTCCCTTCCAACCCTGACTGATTCTATGATTCTATGAAAGAGAAGGGAGTTTGAGTAGATGGGAGAGCTGAGGCTCTCCAGACTCACCAACACATTTAGATGGACTTGATGATCTTAAAGGTTGTTTTCAACTGAAATGTTTCTATGATTCTATCACAATCTGCATCCTGCCAGAAGTTCATGAGATGCATGCTCCAGGCTGACCACATCTTTGCAGCTAGTCTAGCAGAGGCCAACGTGGAGCCACCAGCTCCAAGGTGGGGCTCAGAGTGTCCAGCACAAGCTCTGGAGAAGCTTCTGAATGACAGAGTAGACCTGACTTTTATATCATGGCAAGATTATTTGGTTTGGAATGTGTAAAAGAAAAGCATGCAAAAACCTGTGACTGGGTTAGATCAGCCAGTGAAGTCTCTGACATTGGCTGTAAGAACAAACAAGCTTTCACAGCTGCTCAGGCTTTGTTAGCCCTCTGCTCCAGTGGAAAGCTACCAGTCTCCTGTTCCCTTTTTGCTTGCTTTCTTTATATGTTTCTGCTTTTCAAGTTGGACATCACAGAGTCAATCACAGAATGAGATGAGTTGGAAGGCACCTTAGAGATCATCTAGTTCCAATCCTGCCTCTGTGGACAGGGAGGTGTACTAGTGGGAGGCGTCCCTGTCTATGACAGGGGATTGGAACTGGATGATCCTTGAGCTCCCTTCCAACCTTACCATTCTGTGATTTTATGATTCTATGATTCTATGACAGGTACACCTCCTACTACAACTGGTTGTCCAAAGCCTCATCCAGCCTGGTCTTAAACACTTTCAGGGGTGAGGCATCCACAGCTTCTCTGGACAACTTGTTCCAGTGTTTCACCACCGTCATAGAAAAGAACTTCTTCCCAATGTCTAAAATCAGAAGCTCAAGAGATGTGCAGTTTTGCTCTCAACAACAGCCTGAAGAAAAACTAATGTTACATCAGAATTAACCTAGAGCACCACAGTGAAGGGAGGCCTACTATTTTCAGGTCTAATTAAATATGATTTAAAAAAAAAACGTCTTTGGATGACTTCTTTTAGTTGTTTTGGAGACCTCTAGGCAATTACTACCTGGTCAGGGAAAGCTAAAATTATTCCAATAAAACAAGAAATCTCCTAAAAACACTACCATGCCTTGAAACAATGCAAACTGTAATGAATGCTGAAAAACTTTGCTTCCTTCCCCACCCCTTCACACTTTTATACACTTCCCATTTCTAGTGGGAAGCAATTGTGAACTTCCCATTCTCCAAGGTGCTTTCAGCAAACCTGAAATGGAAATTCTGTGGCAAAATCTGTGCCCAAAGTATGTCCAACTAGGAAGAGCTTAGCTGAACAGTGAGATTATCTTAAAGCACTTATCTAGGTTGAGCCTGAAAACTTTTGATGTAGTTTTAGCAGATACTAGAAGCCTCACATCACAATGGTACAACATTAAACAGTGCAGCCTTTTGCCATCTTCCTCCTTGGTTGATGGTTTAATAAAAAATAAAAGTAAACAAATAAAAAAGTGACCAAGATCTGTCATAGGTATTGAATCATAGAATAATTGAATCATAGAATGATAAGGTTGGAAGAGACCTCAAGGATCATCCAGTTCCAACCCCCTGCCATAGGCAGGGACACCTCCCACTAGTACAGGTCACTCAAGGCCTCCTCCAACCTGCCCTTGAACACCTCCAGGGAGGTTGTGGAGCACAGAATGTTGATTTCTGTAGGAGCATTAAGATAAAATTCAAAGGTTGTGGTGAAAAAAAAACCTCTGGAAAGCCTAAACCAAACTAGTGGCCCTTTCCCTCCCCTCCAATAGCTGCAGCATGTGCCAGCTGTTACTGTGAAGGTGAGGAATTGCTATTTTAGGTGTTCACACAGGAGCTAATCCCTGTCCTGCTGCAATCAGCAGCTCTGTTGAAGCTGATTGCCTCAAAAATTCAATTTTAGCAAAGGGGCTCTGACAACATGTGTTCTGTGCTTCAGGTGGGAGGAAACACAAAGGGTGGCTCAGCAAGGAGTGGAGCTTTGCTTTGTAGCAACTAAATCAGAGCATCTGCAGCTACCTTAGGCTGAGGCACAGGGCAAGAGGATGTCACTGGGACCCCAGAAGGCTTCTGGGCCAGCTTTGCTCCAGTGAAGAGAGAGAAAAAGAGAAACCAGCACGGCTTAGACCCCATCACTTTCTTCTTCTCCTTTTATTTTTATCATTTATTTGTGTCATTGCTATCTTCTTGTGTCCTCCATGCTAATTTGTTATTCTATTACCTGTGAAGGTGGCTTTGCAACACAATTACAGAAGAGAAATCAACATTCCCAGCCTGCTGGGTTTTACTTGCTTTGATAAGTGTCTGTTTGAAAACCTTCATTTAATTAATATACACCATTAGGTTGCTATTTTGGAGGCTTGTGAGGCTGCTCTGTCTCAGACCCACTGAACTCTTTATTGATCTTTCAAGACTGCTTGCATTTGTAGTAATTGGTGATGCATTATGCTTTGTATTCATGTCGAAATCTAAATAATAATGAAAGGACACAAAGAGGAAAAGAAAAAAAATAAAAATCTCAGGTTTTTCCTTTTATTCCTGAAAGCTTCATTCTGTTGGTTTCTATTAGAATAAGGGAGGCAATTTCCTAGGCAAGAATAACAATAGACTGACCTTTGAGTATCTAGGGTTTAATTTATTTTTTAATGATGAGATTAGTATTTATAACTGGGAGGTTGCTATTTTATTTTACTTTATTTTATTTTACTTTATTTTATTTTACTTTATTTTATTTTACTTTATTTTATTTTACTTTATTTTATTTTACTTTATTTTATTTTACTTTATTTTATTTTACTTTATTTTATTTTACTTTATTTTATTTTACTTTATTTTATTTTACTTTATTTTATTTTACTTTATTTTATTTTACTTTATTTTATTTTACTTTATTTTATTTTACTTTATTTTATTTTACTTTATTTTATTTTACTTTATTTTATTTTACTTTATTTTATTTTACTTTATTTTATTTTACTTTATTTTATTTTACTTTATTTTATTTTACTTTATTTTATTTTACTTTATTTTATTTTACTTTATTTTATTTTACTTTATTTTATTTTACTTTATTTTATTTTACTTTATTTTATTTTACTTTATTTTATTTTACTTTATTTTATTTTACTTTATTTTATTTTACTTTATTTTATTTTATTTTACTTCATTTTATTTCATTTTATTTTATTTTTTCCTTTTCAGACAAGTTCTACCTGACAGCTATAGAAATGACTCATTGAGCTGATTCCCTTTGTACCAAATCAATGCTACTCCCACTCCTCAGGCATTATTTCTGCTGGAAATGCATGTCAAAAATTAGTGAAAAGCCAAACTGAAGTGTTGGAGACTGTAAACCCAATAGCTTTAGTTTATGAGAATGCAGTGACTCAAAGGAGTTGGGTTTTGGGGTTTTTTTCCCATTTTTTTCCCCCACATCCTGTGAATGAGCCTTGAAGTACATAAAAATTCCTGTTTTGGGGTCAGGAGAGGACTGTATAGTGCTCTCTGCATTTACCACTGTTTCTAGGATTGGTGCCAAACTGCTGCTCCTCCTTGTCCCTGGGACAGCTCAGACTTCCCCACAGCAACCCAGGATGTGCCCACAGCACAGCCCTGCAGGTGAGGAGCTTTGATCACTGCCCTGCCAGCTGAGGGCAAACATGCACCAGAAGGTGAAAGAGGCTTCACTCTTTTGCCCATCATTGTTACACTTTTAATAGCAATCCTTAAGGCAGATTTGATGGGAAGTCAGGGCACCATGCCAATGCTATTAAGAATGGAAATACAGTAATGTTTCTTTTTCTCTGCTTTCTAATTGCCTTTGCCCCCTGAGAAGAGAGACAGGGTGAAGAGGGACCCATTACTATGAAACCAACTGGGTCTGAATTTAAGCTAATAAACCTTTCCAGACTTCGTTTCATAACACAGTGATGGAAAAAGAAGAGTTCATCCAAGAGTTAGGATCTCAGCTAATACTTCCCTTTCCTGGAAATGATCATACTGGGTTACATTCTGTTCCCATGTAGGTTTTAATTAAGAGTAACAACGTGAGAGGGAAAAATCTGCATATTTACTGGTATGACTCTGTAGTGGGAAAAGATTCTGACTCTCAGTGCAGAATCATAGAATCATAGAATGGTAAGGTTGGAAGGGACCTCAAGGGTCAGCCAGTTCCAACCCCCTGCCATAGGCAGGGACACCTCCCACTAGCACAGGTCACTCAAGACCTCCTCCAACCTGGCCTTCAACACCTCCAGGGAGGGAGCAGCCACAACCTCCCTGGGCAACCTGTGCCAGTGTCTCACCACCCTCACTGCAAACAACTTCCTCCTAACATCCACTTTCAACCTCCCCTCTGGCACTTCAAACCCATTGCCCCTTGTCCTGTCATTACAAGACCTTGTCAATAGTCCCTCCCCAGCCTTCCTGTAGCCCCCTTCAGATCCTGGAAGGCTACTCTAAGGTCTCCTGGAAGCCTTCTCTTCTCCAGGTTGAGCTATTGTGTAGCTACTCAGTGCTTAAATATGCAGCTGTTGAAACCAGAAGAGGTCTTTGTGGCTCTGCAGTAGGAGGGTTCCTCCATCCACCTAGGACATCCTGCTGGGGTGGGACATAGATGTTTGGACAGATATCCTCAGAAGTTCCTACTCCCATTAGCAAAGAAGGTTTGCTTAAATTTCTTGCTAAATAACAAAGCCAAATGAGGAGATTTGTGCCTGGAACTCAAGAAAAAACCAAAACCCCTGAATCTCCAAATCTTCATGTGCACTAACAGCAATTTCCACAAGAAGACAGCTCTTTGTGTTCAGGTATTCCTTACATGCCTCTCTTTGCTCCACCAAGGACACAGTGAAATATCCAACTTGAGGAGAAGTTTCCAATAAACAACTTCAGGGACATTTATTTCTCTGTAAAGTTCAGCTTTAAAATAAAGATTTTTTTTTTTTTTTAAATTTCATTTTGAAATCCTTGCTGCAATATTCAGTTTCCAGCTATAAAAATAAATAATCAGCCAGGGCAGTGGAGGAGCTCTGCTCTCTGACATTCTGTCACTCCTCCGTGGTACTTGCTTTTTTTCACCTTCAGACCTTCTTTTCCTCTTTGGCTTCTACTTGGTTTTCTCTGCAAACTGTATTTGACATTTTGCATGACAGATGTGTTATGAAAAAAAAAAAAATAAATCAGCATTTCATTGTCCTGAAGTATTCTAGAAAGCCTGTTCCACTGCTTTTTTCAAATTCATATGTACATATAGTTGTGTGTTGAGTAAAGTTTTCCTCTGAGTAGATCTGAAGACCCTTAAAATTCTTTAGTCCTTTCTAAGGCAAAGCTCAGGTGCACATCCATCACTATTTCAATATTTTATGGCTTCCCTCCTTATGTGTTTTTTTTTTTGTTGTTTTTGTTGTTGATTTCTTTTTTGCTTCTGAGATGCTGTTTGCTCTTGAAATCGCTGAATTGTCATCCTGATACTGCTAAATGAGCTGTTCACCTGAATCAAAATTGTTGGCCATCTGGAGTCTTGTTTGAAAAAACAACCCAGGTTGAATATAGGAATAACTCTTTCAATTCCCCTCCCCAGCTTCCAATGAGGCAGAAAAAGATACACTGTCAGGAGGATGACTGAGAATGGTTGTTATCTGCATTAGTGATGGGCTGTGATTATCAGGTCCTCCAAGCTGCCTTCCCTTTTCCGATTAGCAGATGCCTTTCTGTCTGAAAGCACCAGCCACTGTCTTCATTTCCTTGAAGACAGCTGCAGCTTCCTGGGGAAAAAGGAGCAAGAGAGTTGCAGCTGCTTTATTCCTCACCACTGACTCTAGTGCTCACCAAGCAGAAGCATCAATAAGACAAGAGGCATCTATAAAACTAATGTTTGCCTTGGCCATGCATTATGCTCACTGTACAAAGCAGGTCTCACCCGAGTAAGTTCTTTGGCAAATACTTCCTCGGCTCCTGAAGTTATTCAGAATAAACACTCTTCCAAGGCCAGACTCAATTTGCTAAAGCAAAGTCTTTTTATCAGAGAGCTGGGCGGAAGGTCTGAGATAATAGCAATTGGAGGCTATTTACAGCAAGAGGATGAGAAGCATTGCTATGGTCTTGCCATCTCCGGTCTGTACTTCATTGCTTCTCACCAGAACACAGCTGACAGGGAAAAAAATGCACATCGTAGATGTGTCTTGTGCATTGCAATGCAACCAGCATATGCATTTTCCCAACGGTAAAAATTAGTCTCTATTTTCTCTTTATTACTGTCCCAGGTTGGGAACTATAGGGTAAAGAAAGTCCTCTTGGGACTTGAAGATTGTTATTCAATCCCACAATTCTGCTATCTCTTCATAAGCTCAGGGCAAGCCCAGTTTGTTCTCTTTTCCTTCCCCTCCAGCCTTCTGCAGGGCAGGAGCTGCGTTATCAGGACAAACATGTAAGGGTAGGCCTGGTTGGGGCCTCCAAGGCTGTGCTGAGGCCTCTTGGATGGCAGAGGCATGAGGGGCGGAGGATTGGAGCACTGAGAATGATAGATTTAGTTTTGGGTTGGGGGAAACTTCAGGGGGGTTCACTTATGTATTCTGTATCTGCCTTGTAATTTCTGTCTGTAACTCTCCCCAAATATAATTCTGTTTCTTTTCTCCAATTTGTTTGAGAGCTTCAATCTATCAGCTCTTTAAACCCACAACAATTACCCAGTAATGAGAACTACAGGGGCAACGAGCCTGAGATTTATAGTCATAGAATCNAAACCCATTGCCCCTTGTCCTGTCATTGCAAGACCTTGTCAATAGTTCCTCCCCAGCCTTCCTGGAGCCCCCTTCAGATACTGGAAAGCTACTCTAAGGTCTCCTGGAAGCCTTTTCTTCTCCAGGCTGCAGAGCCCCAACTCTTGTAGCCTGTCCTCATAGTTACGAGATATTACCAGAACCTTTATGTCTTTTAGTTAGAAATTCAGGAGACCATCCTGTAGTTTATTTTTGAACATCTATGAACACCTATTAAAAAAATTATCAAAAGTGCAGACAGACAAAAAAAAAAAAAAAAAAAAGAAAAAGAAAAAGAAAAAAAAAAAAAAAAAAAAGAAAAAAAAAAAAAAAAAAAAAAAAAAGAAAAAAAAAAGAAAAAAAAAGGAGGCTTGGGAATTCCTATACTGCTTGGTAAGGACAACCCAGAAGTTCCTTATTTCTCAGCATAAATCATATAGATATTGTTATATTATAAATCATTGTTATAAATCATGATAATCTTGCTATATTAAGAGCTGACTTGATTATTTCCTCCAGCATGACCTGTTGGATACAATGAGTTAAGAAAGCATTGTGTGAATATTGGAAAATGCTCACCTGGTGCAGGATTATATTGTTTTGAGCAAGTGTTTCCACTCCAGTTCTAGAGAGTTAGAAACAGCAAGGACAGCCCAATGAACGAGTGCAGAAATGACATCCCTCTGTGTATGAGCTGGTGGGGCTGTGCTTAAACACACACAGCTCCAAAAAGTTGTGTGTCCAGAAAGTCCCCAGAGCCACTCCTGAAGCATGTCAAAACAGGACACCTTAGAGTAGCCTTCCAGGATCTGAAGGGGGCTACAGGAAGGCTGGGGAGGGACTATTGACAAGGGCTGGTAGTGACAGGACAAGGGGCAATGGGTTTGAAGTGTCAGAGGGGAGATTGAAAGTGGATGTTAGCAGGAAGTTGTTTGCAGTGAGGGTGGTGACACACTGGCACAGGTTGCCCAGGGAGGTTCTGGTTGCTCCCTCCCTGGAGGTGTTCAAGGCCAGGTTGGAGGAGGCCTTGAGTGACCTGTACTAATGGGAGGAGTCCCTGCCTATGGCAGGGGGTTGGAACTGGATGATCCTTGAGGTCCCTTCCAACCTTACCATTCTATGATTCTATGATTCTATCTGCTTCCTAATCTGAAATTCTTTATCCAGAATTCTGTCTCTGTTTTCTTTAGATCAACCTGTCCCAGCACTTTTCCTCTTGTTCTTGCTCCCTATTTATTTTTCAGGTAACAAGTCACAGAACAAAACTCTTGCTTTGCTGGAGTCTGCTGAGGCACTTGAAGCAGAGATGAAATATTTATATTTGTGAAGGTCTGTTTTCCTTGGTGCTATAAATTCCTGCACATCTCCCCCCACTGTCTCTCTTGTTGTCTCTGCAGTACACTCCAATCTAGTACCCTCTTGGCTGGCTCTGCTGCTATAGGTTATTCAACTGGAAAAAAACAAAACATTGATCTCCATCAGAAAAGTTATAGAAAAGGGGAGAGAGGGAACAAGGAAGAGGGAATGTGAATGCTGCTATTAATTTTCTCCTTCCATCTGTACAACAATTTAGGGCATAACACATCCTCTTGACTGGTCTGCCAATGAAATAGAAGAGCATAAGGAAGTCTCTCTTCCTTTGCTGGAGGAGGGGGTCCATTGTTTGACTTCTTCATAGGAAAGTTTGCCTGCAAGAACTGCCACAAACCACGACTCCAAGATGGATAGGCAAAGAGAAAGCCAAGTGTGGAGTGGGTAAGGAGCTGAGTCTCCAGCACTGCAGCAAAGCATGCTGCTTAGGGAGAAGGGCTGTGCTGCAGTAAGGAGCTGGCATCTGCTCACTGCCTGCCAGGAGAAAGCAAGAACAGACTCAAAGTTATGTCTTACCTCTTGCTTGGAGGGAAGTGCCTGGTAGTCTAGGAGTGGAGGGAGCAGTACCACCTGGGTCTGCACAGCACCCCAGGTTCACTGTTCTGGAAGAAATGGGCCACTTTATTTGACTTTGCAAAATTGCACAGATAAAATTTTGCTCTCCATTGTCCCTTAGATATTACCATAAATACAGAGGGGCAGATTGCCCCCTGGCTGAACCCTTGCAGTGACATCCCCCATTCTGTTGCACAAAATACAGGGGAATCTGCAGTGTTAAAACCATCCTCCATCTCCTTCTTCCAGCTATAACTCTGAAAGAGACAAATTTTGTTCCAAAGAAGCAACTTACAGCAGCATGCAGTCCGAAGGACACTTGACTAAGTGTCAAGCATCCTGCACCAGAAAGGTTTCAAAACACATTGATATAAAGAACTGCAGTGAGATATATTTTGCTCACTGAAAAGAAACAACCTATGCAGTGACTTTTGGGTAGGTTTGTGACTTTGACAAGGAAAGTGCTGGTGATAATGCCCTCCTGATGCTAATTAGCTGTAAGAAATCAGGATAAGGGTGATCAGGACAAAGGAAAAAATGCAGCTGTTGTTAAGAAAACTGCAACATCTCCCTTTCACTTCAGTTATTAAATAGTCCATAATAGTGAGTGGATGTCAAGGGCTAAAAAGTGAAAATATTCTCAATATCTTATGCTGTTTCATTCAGGGACAGTTGGCAGTTTCCTTTATTTTATTTTGTGTGTGTGTGACTGGGGAGGAAAATGATGACTCGATAGAGAAAGGGGATCTGTTTTTATATACTGTCTCCTGTTGAGCTATACACTGGAGAAATGGAGTCACACTACTTGTGACTATTGGTCTAGTGGTGACAGTACCATCCCAAACTTCCTTCCCCAAGTGTCTGAATGGATATCCTCCTGGTATGAAAATGAGCAGCACACATCTTCCCTGTCTCTCATCCTTGGTCCTCCTGGGGCTCTCAGCAGAAGGAATGCTGCAGAGCTGTGCTTGCCCATACACATTAGGCATTTTCTTTGGGAAAGTAGTCACAGCTGGGGTTGAGATGATCATAGAATCATAGAATGGGAAGGTTGGAAGAGACCTCAACGATCATCTAGTTCCAACGCCTTGCCAGAGGCAGGGACACCTCCCACTAGCACAGGTCACTCAAGGCCTCCTCCACCCTGGCCTTCAACACCTCCAGGGAGGGAACAGCCACAACCTCCCTGGGTAACTTGTGCCAGTGTCTCACCACCCTCACTGCAAACAACTTCCTCCTAACATCCACTTTCAATCTCCCCTCTGACACTTCAAACCCATTGCCCCTTGTCCTGTCATTCCAAGACCTTGTCAATAGTCCCTCCCCAGCCTTCCTGGAGCCTCCTTCAGATCCTGGAAGGCTACTCTAAGGTCTCCTGGAAGCCTTCTCTTCTCCAGGTTGCAGAGCCCCAACTCTCTCAGCCTGTCCTCACAGTAGAGTTGCTGCAGCCCTCTGAGCATCTTGGTGGCCTCCTCTGGACCCACTCCAACAGTTCCATGTCCTTCCTGTGCTGGGGGCTCCAGAACTGAGCAGTAAATGATGTTAGATGTTTAGTCAGCTTGGTGAGCAAGATGAATCAGAGAGGTAGGTACAAAATTTAGTCAGCCCAATTTACTAGAAGTTTAAGTATAGGTATGGTGTGTGACTAAAACTCTGGGCAGAAAAGATGCAAGTGTGACACCCTAACAATGTTGTAACTTCAGTTTTGGACGTGGCAGGCAGTACAGCATCAGGAATCCCTCAGGCATGAAATCCAGAATGCCACTGAACTTTTCTCAGTGGTGTGCTCTGGAGAGCACTGGCAGCAGGGGGTACATGGGGGTCTCTCTGCTCTGAAAGAAGAAATGAAAAAGTGCACCTAGCATTCATAGTTTCTTGGTCTGCATTTATCTGCTTTCTAGTGCTACCCCCTCTGTGAGAGGGAGCTGGGAAGTTCTACTCCATCCTTGTAGTGCTTGTATTTTCTTTTCCCAACACCATCTCCTGTACTAGTTTGCTAAAAAGGAAAAATCAAATCTCCAATCCACTGCTGCTGTGTGAATAGAATCCTGCTCAGGGCATTAGCTCTGTCTTGTCAAGGAATACAATGTGTCATTAAAACATAAAGATGCCTCCAGCCCTGGGACAAAGGAGCAATGAAAACTGAATACTACCCACTTGTGTTGTGTGTGCTCTAAGCCAGGGGATAGGCCCAGGGGAGTGATGTAACTGAAATGTCTCCCTCCAGTCTGTGCCAGTCTGGGAGAGGATATAGTCATATGAAAGTAATACTTCAAAACCTTCTGAGTTTAATTCCAAACCTTTTTCTTGGTTTTTTTTTTGTTTGTTTGTTTTTTGTTTTTTTTTTCCTCCCCAGCATAAGCAGTTCTGCAGTAGCTCAGAAGAAAGCAATCCTGAATGAAAAAGTGCTGGGCTGCAGCAAGAGCAGTGTGGGCAGCAGGGCAAGGGAGGGGATTCTGCCCCTTTACTCTGCTCTCCTCAGACCCCACCTGGAGTCCTGTGTGCAGTTCTGAAGCCCCCAGCACAGGAAGGACATGGAAGTGTTGGAGCAAGTCCAGAGGAGGCCATAAAGATGCTCAGAGGGCTGCAGCAGCTCTGTTCTGAGGACAGGCTGAGAGAGTTGGGGCTCTGCAGCCTGCAGAAGAGAAGGCTTCCAGGAGACCTTAGAGTAGCCTTCCAGTATCTGAAGGGGGCTACAGGAAGGCTGGGGAGGGACTATTGACAAGGTCTTGCAATGCCAGGACAAGGGGCAATGGGTTTGAAGTGGCAGAGGGGAGATTGAAAGTGGATGTTAGGAGGAAATTGTTTGCAGTGAGGGTGGTGAGACACTGGCACAGGTTGCCCAGGGAGGTAGTGGCTGCTCCCTCCCTGGAGGTGTTGAAGGCCAGGTTGGAGGAGGCCTTGAGTGCCCTGTGCTAGTGGGAGGTGTCCCTGCCTATGGCAGGGGGTTGGAGCTGGATGATCCTTGAGGTCCCTTCCAACCTTACCATTCTATGATTCTATGATTCTAACCTGTCCCTCACTGCCTGGGCACCTCTGTACCAGGGTTGTCTGTGTCTCTGAAGAGACATGTAGAATGATGGAATCATTAACACTGGGAAAAACCCCTAAGATCCTCAAGTCCAAATGTCAACCCAACACTACCCTGACCCTGATATGTGACATCTGCTGTATCTCCACAGCTAATCACTGCCCGAGTTCTCTTGACGCCTATAGCTGGAGAAAATGAAGATGCTGTTGTGGTGTTTAAAGGGCTTCCTAAAGGCTGATCTCTCAGCACCCAGTGGAACAATGAGAGTCTCATTGTGTTTCTTTCACGAAGTTCCATCACCAGTGACTTTAGATGTACCCATGGAAATAACTATTTTGGGAACATTTGGATGGGAAGAGATGGAATGCTTGCAGTGGGAAGATGATGAGTAATAGCACAGTTTCCTCAGCAGCCTAAAGGTTTGCTTTTGTTTTCTTCTGAAGGAGCTTTGTTGATCTTGCAGCTGCTGGGTGGCAGATGTAGATTTACTGGGGTAAGCCCCCCCCTTTCCCTCCTGGGTCCCTGCTAGCTGCCTGCCTGTACAGATCTCCCTTTAAATACGTGGCTGCGTGTGCGTCATGGATGCTGCCCACTTGTTTGCTGGCAGCCCTGTCTGCAGATGCAGTAATTAATCATTGGGTGACAGGGTGGCAGTTCCCCTCATTGACTTTGGGTGATTAAGAAGGGCTGGCTTTCTCCCTGCCTGACAAAGAAAAGCAGTGAGCTGAGTAAAGCTGCTTACTTTGGAAACACTGCTTGGGAGCCACTGCAAAACCCTGCATTTCCTATGCTTCCAATTTCATAGAATCCCAGAATCAGGCAGGGACCAGAAAGATCATCTAGTTCCAACCCCCCTGCCATGGGCAGGGACACCTCACACTAAGTCAGGCCAATTTCCATTGCCATTTTCATAGAATCATAGAATGGTAAGGTTGGAAGAGACCTCAAGGATCCAACCCATGGAAAACAGTTTCCTGTTCCTCTTCACCTCCAGCACTAGGTTAGCACTCACAAGCAAAATTCAATAGTGGCAAGTGTATTTTTGATACCTCAGGGAGCTGCAAATAATCATAGAATCATAGAATGGGAAGGTTGGAAGGGACCTCAAGGATCATCCAGTTCCAACCCCCTGCCATAGGTAGGGACACCTCCCACTAGCACAGGGCACTCAAGGCCTCTTCCAACCTGGCCTTGAACACCTCCAGGGAGGGAGCAGCCACAACCCCCCTGGGCAATCTATTTTCCATACAGAAGGGTCAAACCAGCAAGTTGGGACCTGGGGGATGTGCAAACTCCCATCTCTTGCAACTTTCTCATTTGCTGTCCCCTCAAGGCTCTGTTTTGGAGGGCAGTTGTACAAGCCCAGCAAGTTGTAAGGTTACCAGACACCAAGCCATGGGAGAAGCTCTGTGATACAGCTGAGAATTTTTCTGCAGGAGAAGTTTTTATTGTTCTGGGCAGAAATGATCAGAGGGTTGCAGCAGCTCTACTATGAGGACAGGCTGAGAGAGTTGGGGTTCTGCAGCCTGGAAAAGAGAAGGATTTCAGGAGACCTTAGAGTAGCCTTCTAGGATCTGAAGGGGGCTACAGGAAGGCTGGGGAGGGACTATTGACAAGGACTTGGGGCAATGGGTTTGAAGTGTCAGAGGGGTGATTGAAAGTGGATGTTAGGAGGAAGTTGTTTGCAGTGAGGATGGTGAGACACTGGCACAGGTTGCCCAGGGAGGTTGTGGCTGCTCCCTCCCTGGAGGTGTTCAAGGCCAGGTTGGAAGAGGCCTTGAGTGAGCTGTGCTAGTGGGAGGTGTCCCTGCCTATGGCAGGGAGTTGGAACTGGCTGATCCTTGAGGTCCCTTCCAACCTTACCTTTCTATGATTCTATGATTCTATGATTATTTGCAGCTCCCTGAGGTATCAAAAGTACACTTGCCACTATTGAATTTTGGTTGTGAGTGCTAATCTAGCACTGGAGTTGAAGAGGAACAGGAAACTGTTTTCCATGGTATGCATTTAAAATCAGTTCCTGAAAGTCTGAGTTTGGGCAGATCTCACACCCAGTTAAATGAGAGATTTCTCTGGATAAGAATGTTAGCATTTGGCTATAAGCTGCTATTAAGATGTAGAACACTTTTCACTCATAAATATTCATGTGTCTGTATGGAAATTTGTATACTGTCAGTGGAAAACTTTGCAAATCCTTTATTTGAGTTTATACTGGGGAAATGAGGCAACTTAGCATTAGTTCACCTACAAGCACCCACATTTACCCTATGACTTACACAAGGTAGCAACTGTGTCAGCCTAACTTCTGCCAGTTGCTACTATTTCTCTTTATTTCAGATAGGAAAGAAACTCATTTCTCATCCTAGTAGCTCCTTTGTTTCATCTGCTTGCAGCTTTTTCTTTTTTTCATTTTCTGCTGTTTTAAAGATTTTGGTATAATTAATATTATTATTACTCAACTGAATACAAAGAAAAGCAATTAGTCAGATTTCACTGAGAATGATCACATTTAATAATAGTGATGGAATTAACCTGCAGATTAAATATAGGGTGGGGAAGCATCATTCTCTATCTACCCTCCCTTTAACTACATAGAATCATAGAATCATAGAATGGTAAGGTTGGAAGGGACCTCAAGGATCAGCCAGTTCCAACCCCCTGCCATAGGCAGGGACACCTCCCACTAGCACAGGTCACTCAAGGCCTCCTCCAACCTGGCCTTCAACACCTCCAGGGAGGGAGCAGCCACAACCTCCCTGGGCAACTTGTGCCAGTGTCTCACCACCCTCACTGCAAACAACTTCTAACATCCACTTTCAGTCTCCCCTCTGCCACTTCAAACCCATTGCCCCTTGTCTTGTCATTACAAGACCCTCCCCAGCCTTCTTGTAGGCCTCCTTCAGATATTGGAAGGTTACTATGTTGCAGGAGGTGGCTTTTAGAGGGCATCTACTGGGTTAAGAGCTGCCCAACAGTCCTTGTGTGTGCAGGAGATCAGGTTGGACCCCTTCTGTTATTTCAACTCTTTGACAGGCTTCCCCTTCAATTGCTGCTAAATCAAAACTGATCATCACTTGAAAGGAGTTTGGTACCATACAGAACAGTGCAGGGGAGAGAAAAAGCACACAAACTCCCATGGTGTGGCTGATGGGGATGCACAGTGGCAAAAAAAAAAACCCCATAGCCCACATCAGAAGTCAGTGTCATCCATGTGGTCACAGCAGTGGCTACCACACAGCTAATCTCTCTCAGGCAACAGCATGCAAAACTATCTGTGTTTCAAAGCCATGTGGATGTGGTGCTTGAGGATATGGTTCTGCAGGAGACTTGCTAGAGCAGGGTTAATGGTTGGACTCTTGCAACTTAGATTATCTAATGATTCAAAGTCTTCACCCAGTCAATGACAATGGGAAGGACACATGCTGGGATTTGTGGGTTTGGAGGCCTTGCAAACAGTTGTATTTATTTAGTTTAACCTTTTGCCCAACTAATCCATTTTAATGCACTCTTTAACCTTAACTTGTTTTCTCTTTGATTTGTTCCTTAAATCTGATTGCATTACTGTGTGCAGTTCTGGAGCCCCCAGCACAGGAAGGACATGGAAGTGTTGGAG